>JAHWFO010002284.1:4262408-4314207 GCA_023313115.1 Rhysida immarginata
AAAAAAGTTACAGCCATGGAGACCTTATTTATCAATCGCCCCTCGTAAATGTGATTCTCTCTCTCGTAGTTCACGTGTTCTTCCCGTTTCTGGCACTGCGATCATTAGCGGACTGTCTTGGAATGCCACAGAGTCGAAGCTTGTTAGAGTTATAACCCTTCTTATGCTTCGCCGCCAAGCTCTTTCGTTATTAACATTTTAACATGTTATCATTTAAGATTTTTCGGCGTCTTTCGTGAATTATCCCGCTTTATTCTGCTGTATACTTCCTTTTCTTCCATATTTTAATCTTCTTTTAACTTTTCCTATTATTCGTAATGAAAGTTGCACATTTATGAAATAGATATAGTTTTATATAATTGAATTTTATAAATACATTTATCTGAATTAGAAATATTGTAAGGCATTGAAATGACGCTTGAAGGTGATTTATTATATTTTAATCATTTCAAAATCTTCCTTATTTTTTTCCTGTAATGGAATAATTTGATAGGTCCCCCCTTAAAAACCAGCCAAGTATATCAACTCTCTAAATTTATCAAACCTTCATAAAATATCAACGTTTCATGAACCCTCACTCAAAAAAAAAAGAAATCCATGTTTCTTCTTTCCCGAAAAGAAATCAAAATTTTCTCTGATATCGATTGGATTTCTGAGAAATCAAATAAAAATCAAAGAAGACTTCGTTAGAGACGGGAGATGCTTCAGGGTTCAAGATGGCGAATTGAAATTCTGAAGTAGAAAGAAAAATAAAAAAGGTGAATTTCCGTAACCTTCCTTTTCCCAGGCAAGAGGGTTCTTAAGAAGTTCCACGGAAGAAGATCTTACACAAGCGCTCGATTTCCACCGCTTCCGAACAGTTGTTGAACCCTGAACACCGACGGCGACGCCTCCAGATATCGGCCGCGAATACAGCTCGATGAACCATTAATGGATTCAGAAATCTCATTCTCTCCCTGCTTCCCTTTAACAATATGGAGAGCAGTAAATCAAATCAGGGGGAAATGGAAAAATATTAAGGAACCTCAAAATATCAAGGGAAATATTTAGGTTAGAAAAAGGTTCGTTAGATCGCATTTACTGACAGTCGAGCAGAAAAATCGGGTTTTACTTGCACTGTATATTTTATACTTTAAAAAAGGAACCAAGGAGGAAAATAACCAGATCATTGTTTTTCTTGAAATAAAGATGACATTTATTTGTATATTAGCAGCCATTTTTTCATGTAAACATAAAAGTGGAAAATTAATTTTCATCTAGGACTAAATTGAAAAAAGAAATTAATTTAAAAATTCAGATAAACGGATGCAACTCCCATCTCCTAAAAGTAATGTGCGTATGCAAATTGAAAACTATAGAATCGACTCTTCCACAGGTGAATTCATCTGGACAAAGAACGGCTGACATTTAGCAGAGAACAAGCGGCTTTCCGACTCCTTATCTAAATCCTATGTTGAAACAAAGGCACGGATAGAATTCATCGAGAAAAGGATTACGAGTTGTTGAGAGAAGACTAGCGAGAATGGCTACGAGGAGAAGCAAAAGGAAGGCGAGAAGAAGGGAAGAGAAGAAAAAAGAAAGAAGATGGGCTGGGGTAAAGGAAATGGTGGGGGGTAGAAGGATGAAGTGCGTATGTGTGTGTGTGTGCCTTTATGTGTGCTTGCGTGGGTGGGTGAGTGTGTAGGGGATGAAAGCTTCGCTCACTGCGACGAGATCGTAATGTTAATAGTCGTGTCTCCAATGGCGGGGAATGGTAAGCGCGTCCCTCACAAAGACCTCCTAATAGCTGAAGCTTGCGCACCTATAGTCTAGTAAAGAATGAAAATGAGGCTCCTCCAAGCCGCACTAGGCAATAAAATCGAAAATATCATTCCAAGCAGATTTTTTTTGTCCTCTTTCTTTTATTTTTTTCCCCCTCACTCCTCTCTTTTCATTGTCACCCGAGAAAAGGGGAGTCGAATGACTGTTAATTCATTTTAACAGTGAGCCCGGGGCTCGATTGTGATGGGAGGAGAAATGACCCGATAACACGATGGAGATATTGCTACCACGTAAGAAGTAAATTTAATTTTGATCCAAAAATAAACCACTTTGATAAAGGCCTAGGTGAATAATTCATTGCACAAAGTATCACACATCGATGACTAAACACAAAAGTAGGAATAAAAATTGTTATAATTTTAACAATTGAAGATTTCTTCTGGAACAAGTCGCCTTTAAATCAATTATAAAGTTCAAATTCTTTTCATTAATTTTGTGTAATAATATTTTTACAATGATTGCTGTAAAAAATATGATTTAGTAAAAACAGATATTTTTACAGTTTCATAGTAAATAAAATTAAGTAATTTAAACAAATTTATTTTTTTAAATTTAAATTTGTCTGTGACTCTTCTATTATAATTCGTAATTTTCAAATAATAACTCTGTAATTTCATCGCATGTTTCTGGTTATTATAACTACTGTAATCATGTAACTTACAGCTAAAAAAAAAAAGAAAAGTAAATTTATGTAATTAACTCATTTATACTTTTTTTCTGATTACTGGATATCGTACTAAATAAGTCATATAATAAATAAAAGTATATTTCTGTCTGTCTGTCTATTTATTTGTTTGTTTGCTTGAAAGAACTTTTTCTTCAATAATGCCGTTTCTGGGCTCCTTCGCCAACCTTTAGACGGTACCATATTGATATTTGATTTTATATAACTGACAGGGCAGTTTTTTATATGTCCATTTTTAATTGTAATGCTTTTTTGTAGATATTCTATATATTTTTGGAAATGTTTTTATAAATGGTTTATACTAAAAAGTTAACTAAAAATTGGTTATTAAATAATTTTCTTGTTGAAGTCTGTATCTCTTTTATTCTTTTCAACTATTTTCACTTTAACGTATAAAATCGAGTTATAGAAACTATTAATAATTAGAAATGCCTTCAAGCTCGTGACTTGTTACAATGGGACAAATGGCCATTAGGCAATTTGAAGGGCGGATTTTGTTGAATAATTACAGTAAAAGCTTAAACGGAAAAATGATTTTTCAAGATTACGAGTTTCATCAGAGGTTTCATTAATTAATGGCGGAAACTTTAATCAACGTTATAATTTTTGGCTAAATCTTAAAGTGGTTATCAGGTCATATTTCTTGATCAATTTTTTGTTTATACATGGTTTTTGATCCCAGCGAGTTTATTGAAATAAACTTTTCATTTATTGTTATTAATTTGAACTACAACCATCAATACAACTGCTTAAAATGTGAGATATCACAAGAATATGAAGACAGTTTGTTTGCAGTTAACTTTATATTAAAGAATACAACATTATATGGCGAAAGTTCTTGCATTGTTTCATTTCTTTTGTGACAGCCCATTTGGATGCATCTGTTTAAAATTCACTTAATAACACTTTATTAAATATTTTTATAAGAGATTTATTAAATAGGACATTATAATTAACCAATTGATTATTATCAAATATTATTTATTGATAAATATCAACAAGGAAAAAAATTAATCTTGAATAATTTCAAAATCGAACAACATGGATCAGACTCGTTCAACATCAATTAATGGATCGACATCAAAATTCAAACTATAAATTACAATGTTATCTTTATACTGTTCAACATTTCAACGAAAGGTATAAAATTCAAATTGAAACATGGTAATTACGTTAATTTATATTACAGAAAAAGTACGAAATTTAGGTATGGATTTTTTTTTACTCTATTTCATCGTACAGAGTGTTGCAGAGAAACACAGGGCAGTATAACGGGAAGCCTACCCGCTCGACTGCAGCGGCCGGCTCGACATCAAATGATAATTGGGTAATTTTATCAAAAATGTGACAGTTTTGACGTTCACCCCCCCCCCCCTCCCTCCCTGCCTGTGGAAACTGCTGGCTGTTGCAGGCCACCTTCATCTCCCTCCATTCTGCCAATCGACCGAGCCGGCCCCTGCAATCGAGCGGGTAGGCTTCCCGTTATATTGCCCTGTAGTTGTCTGCAACACCCTGTACAATAAAAATTCGAATTTATAAATGGCGTTTAAATATTTTTTGTACGTTTCATTGCTTAGCAGCGTCTATGATGACCCACTCGACACAGTCATATACAGGATTTTTTTTTCGCTTTAACGAAAGCTCAGCATTAAAAATCAAGGCACTTACATATTATGGAATATTCTAACGAAGAAGTTCATTATTCTTGATAGGTTCAATATTGGAATACAGACAGTGGATTGATTTATCAAAAGGTTAACGCTATTTATTTGCGCAACCATGTTTGGTGTTGTTATATTTTGAGAAGCAGAGGATTAACCAATCAATAAGAAGGTTTAATCAATTTGAATAAAAATTAAATACTCGTTTTAAGGGATACCTTAAGTAATTGATTCATTCGAATAAGGGACGCTAAAAGATAAAAACAAAAATGGCAGATAAGACTTTGGTGATCGTTTAGTTACTAAACCGTGTTCGCAAGAGTGACCTCGCAATGGGCTCCGTGATTTGTTGGGCCATATTGCACTCCTAACGTCATAAAGGAGCGCGCTTCTCTAGTATAGTCCCTTTTGAAATAACTTCATTAGGATCTTGGACTATTATAAAAAGATTAATATAATACTAATTAAATTTTAAAAAGTCACAAAAATTAATGGATTAATATACATTCTCAATAATACCAATTAAGTAATCCAATATTACATTACGCCTGAGTGTTCTTGCTTCACACTGATGTCATGGGTGGATGGCGCACGGTGAGATGCCCGAAATTAAATCAACCATCACTGCACATAGCGAGGTCACTCTTGAAGGCGAACACAGTAAGCTACTCTAATATACAGGGTGATTCATATGGTGTGTAAAACAATTTAAGTGGGTATTATAAAAGTGAAGGTAAACACAAAAAGTCCTATTAACATGGATCCAATTTTTATTTCTTTTCAAGTTACAAGAAATGTTCAAAGTGGCCTCCTTGAGCCTGAATGCAGACATTGCATCGTCGAATAAGTGACTCATATACGTTTGTCATTACCTCATGAACACGTCTAATTTCGTCAGCCGATGCTATTATTCTGGCTACTAATTGTGCCCGTGTGTCTACCTGGACACTGTACACCATTAGTTTCAAACGTCCCCACAGATAGTAATCCAGTGAATTAAGGTCCGGTGAGCGAGGTGGCCATGCTATGGGCCCATTGCGCCCAATCCATTTGTTAGGGAAGTGCATGTTAAGCCATTCAGTAGCAACTCTACCAAAATGAGGAGGGGCCCCATCGTATTGGAACCACATCTGTTGAAGGATTGCAAGAGGTGTATCTTCTAAGAGTTCATGCAGTCTCTTTTCCAGGAAATCGGCATATCTCTGGGTATTCAGACGTTCCTGCAGAAACTCCAGCTCCAGTAGTTGGCCATTGAAAATGCCCGCCCACATATTTACATTAAAACATTGCTGGAAATGTCGTCGTCGGACTCCGTGTGGATTTTGATCAGCCCAAATGTGTTGATCGTGGAATGTATTAATTCCATCTCGGGTGAACGTGGCCTCATCAGTCCATAAAATCTTGCTAGGCACATCATTATCATTCGTTACTTGCTGCAATAACCACTGACAAAAGCCTACACGAGCAGGATAATCATTTGGTTGCAGTGTCTGCACACTTTGTAACTTGAAAAGAAATAAAAATTGGACCCATGTTAATAGGACTTTTTGTGTTTACCTTGACCTCTATAATACCCTTGTGTTTACCTTGACCTCTTAACGTTGTATAGTCGAGCAACATGAATAAAACCAGAGATTTCAGCGACTTCTAACGCGGCAAAACATCGGCGAAATCATTTAAGTGACTTTGTTTTATATACTGTTTCAAGATTTAAGCATCCATGCAATGGCAGATTTCACGGATAACATATATAATCAATTTTATGACAAATATTTACTTATGCAGGGAATGTATCATTTAAAATATTTGTATATAAACATTATGCATCATAAAAATGTGGTAGATGAGAATCGCTTTTTCTTCATTTGGTTAAGGTATGAGGTTTAAGAAATCATAAAAAGTCTTATTTGAACTACTGTACATCGCTGTATTGCGTTTAAAATAAGTGCTACATTAAAGGACTGAACATTATTTTTTAAATAAAAATATCCTTTATTTTAAGAGCAGAAAAGCTTCCAAGTATTTTATAATTTATATCAATATTTAACTCCTTGAAACTTTATGTAAGATGTGCACTTAATTTTGGAAACTTTTTCATTTAGAGAGTCAAATATTCGAAATTTGAAACAGAATAATAAAAATGAAATTTATGTTGCGTTTTGTAAAAATTTCTGCCATAAAAATTTTGAAACAATCTCGGTTCAGCAGATATTAGAGTGCAAAAAAGATTCGTGCTTTCTGGAGTTGTTGCTTTTCCTTACACAAATTCTCAAAACCCTCGGTCCCGAATTTAAATGATGCGGATGGAAAAGGCTAAATTGCGACCAGCTAAATAATAAATAAGGGTTCACTGTAGCAGCAATGAGAGCAACTTTTGCGGGAATTTATGTGCTTGTTACTTGTATTACTGAAGATAATTTCTTCCAACTGGGAGAAGAGAGGGGAACTTTACAATGATAAGAGAAAGAGTTAAATGAAGGGAAAAAAGAAAACGGAAAAATAGGGCGAAGTGAATCGTTGGTTGCTCAAAAAAGAAAATAAAAAAAAGTATAAAAGGGAAGAGGAAATATATAACAAGCTGAGTGAAATGGAACTATAACTGAACTAAGTAAGAGAAAGGCGGTTCGACAAATAAGCGTCTAATTCCAAGAAAGCATTCAGGAAAAATAAAGAAGGAAAATGATGAGACAGTAAAGGAAAAAGAATTAGATTGAATGTTCTGCAAAGAAACATCTAAAAACAAGAAAAGGGAAACTGAAGTAAGCAAACAAGCCAACATGCTTCTCGTTAGCCTTTAGGTAAACAAAGTAGTTTACCTTCCATATCTCTTTGAAATGTGCTGACATAAATTCTATGAATTGGTTTATATGAAACTACTACAGAGGAAAAAACTGCTATAGACATCTGAGTAAACTGAAGGTAATGCCTGTTTGCCTGGAAGTCTTCATATGGAAAGATTTTAAAGTATTTGATATAACAGAACTTTTGTTATAGTCTGCAAATAAGATCTTTTTGTAAATCTGTAGATCTATGTATTTGAATTATGTGCTTTAGAGATTTTTCCTTTCTTTTTAGGTTTTTCCACTTCTTCTTTTTTATTTTACCTAATGACTATGATGATACTGTACCTATGAACTAATTTATTTTGAGAGTTTATTCGACTACATTTGAGTTGTAGATAGGCAATCAATGTATGTTTTTCAAAAATAGTCGCCATTATGTAGTAAACTTTTGAAGCTTAGACAAAGGCAGACTGACGACTCCAAATCATCTTTTAAAGCTCTACCGTAAAAAAAATGAAAAAATTGTAAATTAAAAATCTCACAAAGATAATTAACAGTTCCTCGAAAGCTATAATGACAGTAACGTTATCAAATTACTAAAATCTTTAATTGAAGGATTTTCTTTCGCTTTTTCAATTAAAAAATAATTGAATTAAGAATTTAAAAAGAGGGAGAGAACGTTTAATGGATATTTAATTACAATGAAGTTGAACGACAGAGAGTTTTTTGCAATAATTTAAGGAGAGTTTCCAGGGTGGCTAGGAAATGCGAATTATTTAATGATTGAAATAAAAATTTAATATGATGAGTGTCTTTGTATTAGTATAAAAGATAAGCATTTCTAAATATTAAAAAAAAACATCTAAATAAAAGTTTAAAGGCTTAGATAATTAACCATATCATGGGTTATCAAATTAGCACCTCCAATGGAATTAATAAAGATTTTGTTTTCTTATAATAACAAGGATCTTTGCATCTTAAAATTCTTTTAATTATTATCAACCGACTCGAATTTGATAAAGTACGGAGGTTAGGAAGACATAAGAATTCGTTCGTAATGCCAATTTCGTATTTAAAATAATATTTCAACATTTTTATTGTGTTCATTTGTCACCGGTTTTCGTTCCTTAAACAAAAATGGACTCGGCCAAATGTTTTGAGGATTATACTTCGCCTTAGGGAGCGGCTGAGCATGTAGGATTGTTTACTTTGTTAGTGAAATGATACGTTGAAGAATATACAGAGTGATTCAGAAAGGTAGATCAAGAATGAAATACCATGTACAGTTTGTAGCGGGGAACGATATTTTTCCACTGACCTATATAAATAACTGGATGGCGCTTCCGGCGAAAAAATTGACGCCACCGGAAGTTGCCCTTACTATGATGGCGGATGGCAAGAAATCTCATCGTATGTGCAAAGTTTGTTTGAATGTTGGATCAATTCTGATTTTTAATGCCAGAAACAGAGCATTGTAAAGGTAAACAAAGTAAACTTAACAATTGGCCAAAGTAAAATGTTAATTTATTAAAAATAAGCTTTTAAATACTTTAAATCAAATTTTTAATATGTGTAAGGTTTGATTAAGCAGTGTGTGTTTCGTAAATATTATTTACTTTATACTCTGCCAAACCAAAAAGATAATATTTAATTATATTAGTAAATAGTTTTAATTTAAATTTTCCCATCAAATTAATTGTATTGGAATAATCTCGAATAAAAATGTCACAAAAAAGTTTAAACTATTGCCCCGACCAATATGGCGTCCAGTTGCGTCACCCTTTTTAAACCTCTAAATGAGGGATGCGCCATTTATATAGGTCAGTGTATTTTTCCTATAAACATGGGTCCGGAAATGCATCCTTGCAGAGATAATGCAACTTTTACGAGGTAGGAATGGATGTGCGTTACCCGGACGGCAATGGTAGGGTACATATAAATTAGGATCTAAACATGTAAATTGTTCGTGTTCTCTTCTTTAAGAGAGAGGAAACGAAACATGTAACTCCATTGTCGTACAATGGATCGCTTGACTAATGCGGAGCTGGCGGACAGGCATCTCGTCTACGGCGAGGCACAGGGTAATACTACTGAAGCGGAAAGGTTATACCAACAGTGTTTTCCAGACCGAGATCACCCACATCTTCACCAGAGCTCGCAAGAATCTCGTCCGCAGATTAAACACCTGCCTCGAGGCTCAGGGTCGGCATTTTGAACACCTACTGTAATGTCATTCCTACCTCGTACAAGTTGTATTATCTCTGTAAGGATGCATTTCCGGACCCATGTTTATAGGAAAAAAATTTTTCCCCGCTACAAGCTGTACATGGTATTTCATTCTTGATCTACCTTTCTGAATCACCCTGTATAATTGGATTTTTAAGAAATAAAATAAATTTTTAGAAATTTTTAATTAATAAAGCAAAAACGTGAAATTTCACAAAATGACAGGTTTAATTAAAATTCAAAAGGATAAATGAATTTTTCTTAATAAATTTAAAATTATCCATTAGGCTGATAATAATTTTGACATTTGAAACTTGATATAATTTTGACATAATTTTGATTTGTTTATAATTTCCCGTTTGGGGCGAAAAAACATTATTTAGCACAAGAAATTTCTTGAGTAGAGGAGATGGCATCTAAAGACTTCTCCATCATTAGTTCTACTCAAGAGTCTTTTTTTTTTTCTTTTTCATTTAAAACCCTAATACATTACCAGCAATGGGCTCGTCCATTTCTGTTCAGTGCAATTGTTATCCTTTTCTCTCTTTAAATATTAGATATTTAGATCTATTTATTATAAAATTGGACACAGAGTGGTAACCTGAAAAGGGCTACTATTCTTTGTCAAAGCAAAGAATAAAAGTCTATTTTTCACACAATTCACAACCCTACAGGTTTATTTCTAATTATAAAAGTCTATTTATTATATTTATATTATTCATGTAAACGAAGCCTAAAAAGTCTATGCGTCTATCATGTGTCTATTTCGAGGTTTAGGGCACAGAAATATTTGGGAGATAGCTCATAATTTAGCTAATTTTACGCAGTTTGATAATTTCCGAATTAAAAAAATTAAGTGCTTAAGAGTCAATGCCGAATATCAATTACCTGCAACTGAATGGTTATGATACAGCATCTAGCACTTCTGACAACATTGTTTGCCCAGTTGTGAAGAGTGAGAAAAATTAACCTCCCAGATGAACTTCGTTTGAAATGTTTGTTAACAAGTTTTTGACTTTTCCTAAGTGAGCATATATTTATCAATTACTAAGATATTTAAGCCATTTTTAAATCACATAAACAATTTTATGTATTTGTTGTATTATGAGAGTTAATTAATAACACTAGCCAATGATGAAATTTGTCTAATTCTTATGGTTTCTAGTGCTATGAATCCGAACTTGGTTTTAGATTTTTTCTATCATGTCACGCTTCCAAGTTATACACATACAGATTATAATGTTAAAGCAAAGTGTGTGAAGAGAAGCGGCTGCAATATTATATTTTTGGGCCACAGGAAAGGTATCAGGTCCCAAACTCTGAATAATTTAAAAGTGTTTCATTGAAAAACAAGAAATTTGTGGGTGATAGAAAAAACTGACGTTAGATACGGATTCAGTACATGCAAAAGCATAAGAATCAGATGTTAACGTTAAAGATGAGTTTAAAAAGTTATTTTTGTTGCCCTGTGTAGTCGGTTCTTATTTTCCCGGTTCTTTGTTTTTCTTTAAAAAGGCTTATCACTATTATGACAATTAAAATGCAACTTCAGCTTTAATGTAGCATTTATATTACATGAATATAAACGAAAATTAAAATTTACCTTAATAACTATTTAATTAATAACTATGATAAAAACTGAAACGCATTTTCTTTTTCATATTTTTATTAAATCTTACAAAAAGCTTTGTGTATCATTAATCTATTATTACTCAATTCTGTAAGTTTAAAGATTTATATGTAGTTAATTAATTATATGCTCATATCTAAATGACTCGCTTATTATTCTCTTTAACAGAAAACTTATAACATTTCTGCTCTGAGAGTTTGTACTCGTTGAAAGCAACCATTTGAAGTTGCATGGATTGCATTCCAAAGCATTTTGACAATTGTTAACTAGAGTGCAAAGCTGTGTTTTGTGGGAGAGTTCCTTGGCTTTCAATGTATGCTCTTGTTTCGTGAGTGATTTTTCTTCTATCTCATCTTGTTCCGGATGACCATGTTCCATCGTAAAACAAGGCTAAGGCAACGCTGACATGAACACCCTCTAGGAAAACAGGTATCAAACGGAAAAGGACAATTCGGTCCATAAAGAACAAGAGAGTTTCACATAAAGAAGGACGTGCTACTAAAGCAAGGTAAGGAGCTAATGAATTTTTTATTACTTGTTACATTTGATTTTCTACTTCTCTTTTGTGTCTATAAAATTTTGATGTGGTACCAAATTGTCTTTACTACAAACGTATATTGACTATAAAAGAGCCAGCTGATCTAGTAGGAATAACACAGTTAATGCTAGCAATGCCAATTCAGCCTTGCATTTTTTTACTTTTTACCTCCTACTTGCATCGATTTGTAGATCATAAAAGTTTCATGTATTTTCAGTTTCACTATTAATCGTATGGGCAAAATCGAAATTTTTAAAGCCAAGTGCCAGAAATCGACTATGACGACAAATTTTCTTACGAAACAGCCTTGCTTTATGGAAAAATGCAATTTTATTTAAAAATACGTTTTAAATATGGTAATACTACATGAATAAGGAAAGTAATGGATATCAATATTAGTCCTATATGAACGGATAATAAAAGAGTATTTCTTTTTCAAAATGGTGATATTTAAATAAATCAAGATACAATATATGCTAGCAAATTATAATACTTATTACCTTCCTAAAAATACTAAAAAAATCGAGCTTGCATCTATTTATTATAATGACTCCGAATATCGCTATTTCCTTTAGCTCTCCATTTTAGAAGGGTATATAAAGCGCTAACCGAAGTATTATTATTATATATTGTTTTCAAGATGACGTCACATGCATTTAAATACAGAGATAAGTAAATTTTCTTTTGCTATATAATTTTAACGTAAAAATGATTATTTTGAATGTAAAAATATCGTTGCTTCATTTTTATAAGCCTTACATACACATATAAATGCATTTCAAGCTATCAAAAATTTTTTTTTTCAAAATTGATGTAAAATTAGAATTTTCTGTGACCAGAATTTTTATGTGATGCACAAAAGATGGACTCGAGGAAACATCTTGAAAATTCTAATGATAAAAAGAGTAAGAAAGCCCTAAGAGGCATTGTGTGAATGAAAGATTAATGATGCTTTCACTTCTGTCAATCTTCGTTACATGCGCTCTAGGAAATATGGATGAGACATTTCTTTAATCAAATGCGTTCCATATATCTTGTAAAAATAAATATGGCGCATTTTTTAAAAACTTCTTGTATATGGTTTAGTACGAAATTTTTAATGTTTGTGAGAAGGGTAAGCTTTTTATTTCTACGGTACATGATTTAGAGAAGTAAGTGCGTTACTCAGCGTCTGTCACTGCAGAGCCAATGGATCTGAGTGACCAAAAAATATAAAGATCTTTTTTTGATCAAAAACAGTGCAGAAGAGTAATAATAATTTTACACTTATCTAATTCTTTGCCAAATGTATAATTAATTAAATTTTTACCAAAAAGAACATATTAAAGATGCATCAACGGTCTATCGCTCTTCAGAGTTGCTAAAAAAAAAAAGGAGTTAGAGCATCACAGAAATCATCTGACGGGATCTGATTCCACAGACAATCCATTTGTTGCAGATAGAGAAAAGTAAAGTAATGAAAATGGACTCGGTTATACAACTATATTTTGATATATTGGCATTGCAGGAGATATGCTGTGAGAAGAAAAAGACGCCTGCATAAAAACCGCCAAGCAATTTACCGTTGTCATAAACAACTTAATTATATTCGGTGCAGACAGAACAGACACAGACGAAGAAATGAAATCAAATGCAGACCTTCAGCCACATTTTAACTTGTTGCCAGGCGTTTTTATAGGAGGACAAAACTGAGTAAAAAGAACAAAACTGAAATGGAGGGTAAGTATAACCAAACAGTAAGATCTAGAGCCTTGAATGGAATGATCAATTAAAAAAAGGAAAGTAATAAACTAAATTACCAAATTTAATAAAAAGACATGACTTAATATCATACTTTCCCGTCAAAGAATTATTACCCATAATCCTCCCCTCCTTTTGTTTGGCAATCGATCATTTCACTCAGGGCTTTACTATTTACGGTTTGATTATACATGGACGTAGCCCACTATGAATTTGTAATAGCAATTAGGAATGCAGACGGATTGACGAACTCTTTTATATCCACATACCGTTTATTCTTGACTATAGTCAGTTTATGTATGGTAATTTTTGGATTATAATGCGCATCTAGTTTTTATGTGGGCTTTAGAAACTTTCCCGTGTATAATACGCATCCGTGTATTATGCGCACCCAGGTTATTGTAAAAAATGATCATCATATTACAAAATAAAAATGTATTATTCAACTCCTTCAAAATCAGAATGGTCACTTTCAGACAGAAGAGTTCCAAGATATCATCAGGCTGTTTATTGTTAGGTCTCATTACCCCTTGTTCGTCTTCATCATCTTTCTCGTGAAAACAGGTCTAAACCTGTTTCACATAGAGCTTTGCGGACGGAAAACACGCGGAAGCGCAATCCGCGCGCAAAAGTGGACATTTTCCGCAAAACTGAGGCGTTTCACATTCATGCGCAAAGGCTGCATATCCGCTCCCCAAGAGCTGCGGAAGCGGATTTTTCATTTCAAGAGGGTCTTGAAATATTGTGGATCCGCTTTGCTTCAGTCAATCAGAAAGCAGGTGAATCGCAAAGCATTCAGGGAGAATCTTAAGCGGGAGAAGAATTATACAAAAATCTACTTCATAAATTGACGCTTTCTTCTGATTCTTCGTTCGATGAGAGGCGATAGTATTTCAATAGAGTTGCGTCTGGATCACTAACGTAATAGACATCGAAGTCGGCAGTAGTCTGGAGAGAGAAATGATTCGCTTGCTGATTGGTTTAGAAATTACCTTACTCGCTTCGTCGAATAACCAATATGGCAGACTCGTATCGCATCGTATAGAAATGCACGTGAAGCACTTTTATCTTCGCATTGAGCAGCTAATATGAGGAAGGATGAATATTATGAATGACGCTGGCAATCTATAATTCAAGAAACCTTGTTAACTCATACTAGATCACATGCGCGATTTCGCTTCGATGCCTCCACCCTCAAACATGTTCAACTCTCATTCTCTTCTCCCATCTACCCAATCTACTCTGCTCGCATCGCTCTATATTGGGTCTACAGTTTATTTCATATAATCTTACCCAAGGTAATACATTTTTTGCTAAAAAGTTGGAAACATAACAATTAATAAAACTGCTGTAATAATCATGGCTTCGAACAAAGCGTTAATAATAATCAATGTTCATAATAATAATGAAGTATAAGTGACAATAATATTAACTCTATAGCAGTACAGATTCATAAAAGAAAATGCAATAAAATAAAATTTAAAATAGGTTATACATTAAATATATTTTATTATAAATATTATATAAAATTCCAATATTGTTACAATTATTTTAGACTACTCTGTAACTTGTACAATACACGTAATATTTTTCAATTTATTGCATTTTCTTATAAATATATACCATTATATACCGCTGAACGGTCTAATATCTCGAAGGATACACATCTTGTCAAAAAAGAAAAGAAAAAAATACGTGTCAAATATTTTTGAAAGCTATTTAATGGCGCCACTATACACAACCTAAGCGGATCTGCATCCGCTCCACCAGGGATTTTCTATGTGAAACAAGCTTTATAAATATACTAGTAAAGGTACCCGGCGTTGCCCGGGATAAAGGTAAACAGAACAATCTCAAAAAATTAAATTAAATTTTGCAATATCTTAAAAATAAACACATGAAAATGCTTAGATTTAATAAAGTAACAATTCTTAAAGAAAATTCAAAAAAAAAATTTTAAAGGCTCACAATGGCTGGACCTCTCCAAGGATGCCACTGCTAGTCTAAATAATTTCTTACTCACGTAATCTTACCTCAGATGTACACTTGATGTTGTTGCAATTTCCACTCTTCTCTCGATGTGTTGAAGCAAAACTTGGCCACTCATCACTTTGTGTAGTCTAGCGGTCACCGATTCTTCTATTTACTTGCTTCCCATTTGCTCAATACATCACGGTACTAAAGGAGTGCTTCCTCTGTCGTCATTCCACTCTTTCTCAATAGTCTGCTAATTCTCCATTATCTCCAGTAACTGATCATTTTTAAAGATTTTCAAGAAATTGTTAAGTACTAAGAACTCTCTTTTCTAAGAAACGCCTGAATAACAGGAATTCTATGCATTGTTACAAATTGAAACTTATCCATATTGCATCATCATTTTATGTTCATTGTTATAATTCTTGGAAAGGATTGCTTTATCATTGCATCATCATTTTGAGCTCATTGTTATTGGTGAATTGCGTGTTGAAACCATTGTTGATACCTATTGTTGCACAAACTTTTATTTGCATTGTTGGTCATGAGATATATATTGTTGGTCCGTGCAGAGTGTTTGTGAATTGCGTGTTGATACCATTGTTGCAAAAACTTTGTCTTGCATTGTTGGTCATGCGATATTTCTCATTAATATGCCCTGCCATAACCATGAATATCGATTTTTTATCAATAATTATTATTTTTTCGAAATCTGAAGTAGGCAGTGACCTTCCTCATGCTTTGAAGGTCATGTATGCGAAATTTCATCAAGATCGGAATAAAACTGTAGATTTGTATAAAAAACGTACAGACAGACCCACCCACAAACATCCTTCTTTATATATATAGATAGAAGATAGATTCTAATGTTCATTTACTTAAGTTAACCAATGTAATATGTATTATGATCAGAATTGTCGCATTCTTCTCCTAGTTATGATAATTAAAAAGTAATTAACAAGCTACACATAATTGCTTATAAGTAAAGTCTGTG
Organism: Rhysida immarginata; assembly: GCA_023313115.1. Lineage (NCBI taxonomy): Eukaryota > Metazoa > Arthropoda > Chilopoda > Scolopendromorpha > Scolopendridae > Rhysida > Rhysida immarginata. Next base: position 4,278,461 of record JAHWFO010002284.1, read on the forward strand.
CATGTCGTTGTTCAGAGACATCGTCATCTACCCAACCATTTTCATCATGTTGGGACAGCCAACGTTTACAGCGACCATTGGTGAGGCGTGAGCGCTCACTATTAGGCCTCTTCTGTTGCCCCATCAAATATCCGTTTACTGTTAGACACACCTTAATTATAGGATACCGCGAACAGCCTCCAAGATTAGCAGTTCTGTAGTACAAGCCCCCTTCAATAATTCCTATTCGAAGATCGCGCCCCTTGCACATTTCGAATAATTACTACACTTTATGGACCTTTCTCACAAAATCCCTGTCACATTTACTGTCTCTTGGCGAAACAACTATAACTAACCTTTTGGAGGGTATAAGAGATTGGCTTTTAGAAGAGAGTGTAGTATTCTAAAGTGCTATTAAAAGATATTCTAAAATGTATGCAAAGAATGGAACACAATTACTTATTGTGATTTATCAAATTCATAAATACAGTACATTTAAACAACGTCAATTTTATTTTGCATTTCGTGTAAGAGCAGGAATTCAGAATGGTTTTTGTGTGTGAATGCGAAAGAGAAATACGATGGAAAACATTTTATAGAAGTGTTTTCTTATTCTGACGAATCCAAGTATTATTTTGATGTTCAGAGTCAGATTTTAAACTACATTTTATTTGTGAGAATACATTATCCCTTCTTCCAACGATCAAACCAATCAATGCTAGCAATAAACTTATCATCACCTTCATTTAATTCTTTATAAAACAACTGAACGCTACACGATCACGAAATGCAATGACTTAAGATTGATTCATCCTAGACATAGGTCACATTCCTATCTAATGGAGTGTGAATAGACCTTTACTGAAGAGTTAAATGACGTGATACAAATCAGTTCGATCGGAAGTTCGTTCAAGTGGATGGTTAACACAGTATAGAGTAAAGTCGCCATGAGACGTTCAGTTACTTTTATTAATACATAGGGTAATTTCTTAATTTCTTAAACAGAAAAACTCATTAGAAACTTATTAGAATTTTATTACTTATTAGAAAACAGTACATTTGAAAATGAATGAGAATGAATGAGTCGTTACCCTGAAAAGCTTTTACAACTTTCTAAATAACACATGGGGTCTAACCCCTACCCCTACAAAATTAAAATTTTCAATATTTACCCCTTCATCCTCAGGGACGCGAAATGTTTTTATTCTGAATTAGGGGACATTAAAACCAAATAATCAATATTCATTTTCCCCCCCACCTGTTCCCCTTGAGCCGTTATTTGGACCTAAAGACGGGACACCAATTATGAAACAACCTGTATACTGACATACTTCTTCAACACGCTGGCAAAGTATTTCAGTGTTCTCAATACAACTAAAATCCACAATGGTCTTTAAATGGGCTCTTAAAATTCTAACAAATTGGACCAGGAGGACGAGCCGGTCAGAATGTTGTTCTCCTACGACCTATCCATCTTTTAGGGGATAACTTGTTCTCCTACGAAATTAATAAATGTAAACTGGAATTAATGCTCCAAACATTAGGGAAAGATGGCATTAAGAAAAAACGGAAGAAAAAATTTCGCGAAACAGATTCAAAGCAGGCATCAGCGCGGCTGTCTCCAAGTGTCCTAGAAACAACAAGGAAGTCAAGGTGGAAGCCCAGTGATTGGACAGGTACCCAGCTCACAGATCGGGAATTCCTCCTTTCCAAACCATCAGATTTCATCAGTTCATTTGGGAGTGATACCCAGCATCCCAAAAACACGGATAAATGGAAATGTTTTGGTAGTCATGCCCTTCAAGCACTTGGTGGAAATAAATGTGGAAGGAATGTAGACCGTTGCTGTTGAATATCCGCCAAGTAGTCAGTTGCTTATTTCTGAGTCACGAGAGAGCCGTCTCGCAGAGACGGTCGGATCCTGTCGAACGGCGCACAAAAATCAGCATTTCTCTTACCTCGCACCCGTGATTACGCTGCAGCTTACATGAACCTCAAGCCGCTGAAAAACTATTTTGTAGTAATGTGTACGATTAGGACATCCTGCAGCGTACATCCTCTCCACAGCACCATAGGTTTGCTGTTATACTCCTAACACCACCAACATGTCAAACGCTTCTTCATTGGAAAAAGGCATTTTCAATGTTAACCTGTCACAATAGCAGCAAACAATGCGTAGGAATCGTTAACAGTTTAACAAAGATAAACAAGTGACGCGAAAATGTTTTAAACAAACATCAACAGCGCAAATTGTAAACTAATGACCTGAAAGTTTTTTATTGTTTATTTCTTGAAGGAAGTCGATTGAAAAAAAAAACACCACTTTTTCCAAGACCTATCCAATGACAGTCTACTCGACCTTTTTCCCTTTACATTTTTCAAGCGGACCCCGGGTGCACTCATTTTCAGCCATTTCCGGGAAATGAGATAGCCACCATTAAATTCTCCATGTAGTTTTTAGTCATGTCCAATTTTCCCCCGAAGCTCTAGGACGTCGAATTTCCGAGAAAATGAAACAGAAGACCAAATAAATGAAAATTTTTTCCCGTTTTAAACGGGATCTTAACAAGAATATGTAGGCTATTAATTGTATAAATAATAAAGTCACCGCAATTCAAATATAGAACTTAAAGAATAAAAATTTAGAGCTATTTAATAAATATTATAATAATTTCTTTAACATCCCTCTAATTTAAAAAAAAAACAATAACATTAAATTTCAAGTTAGAAGTCAAAGAGTCTGAATGCATAATCGTATTTGAATTTTTGTCTATATATAGGATTTGAAAAGCCAGCCAGTCATTTAAAGTCCACTCCTGTAGTTGATACAATTTTTATCATTTTCCTTTGCAATACATTTCGAATTTTATGTGCTTGTACAAGAGCGACCGATGACAGGGCATCGTCTTTCAAAGGATTATAATAAAATTTTAAAACAGAACTCGAAACATTAAAGTTGATTTACAGAATTATGCAAGTATGATCCACATAAATAAATAGAAACAACGTGAACGATGCAATTTCAAAGAACCTTTAAAAATACTTCAAATATTATTTATTATCGTGGGCATGGAAAAATTTAATCCGCACGTTTTCATTCTTCTTCAAAACCTTCATTTCGCTTAAAGGTTTATTGACAAAATGCCAGCAAATATTAGATTCCGTTAGCCGTGTGAATTAAAAGCGTTGTTTCCAAGCGGAACATCTGAAAGCATCCGTGCCTTGATAGATTTAAACCGAATTCATCGCCCTCCCTTTCCAACCCCCGAACCTCCAATCCCCACCTTTTGCGCCCTTTTCCCTTGTTTTTGAAAAATTCCGAAGGAAAATAAAGCTTCGTGTACATTTTTAATTGGTGACATTCGCTTAATTCGGTCGATTTTTGTTTCTTCACGTTGCTAGGGTATGCTTTTCCATCGAAAACATCCGCCAATATACATTTGAAAATCCACTTGTAAATATTCTGCACATATTTAAAAATGAAATACACTTTAGAGCTCATGATCATCGTAAATTACTGGGATAATGCGTTATGTAAAGATCACCTTAAAATCGTTTGATGAAGTTCTAAATTTTTTTTTCAGATTAATGAATCGCTAAAGCGGCATTTGAGATTCAATTTATTCATAGGAAAATAAAAACATTGTTATATAAAAATGAATTCAGAATTAAAATATACCAATTAAAAAAATAGAATGAGGAACTTGAATTAAATTTCTACGACATATCGCTGTTTCATGCAAGTTTAAAATATTAGAAATTGTAAGAAAGACACCCCCCCCTCCCTCCAACAAAAACCATATCTGACTTACCTAGTTAGCAAACGCAATGATGGTATGTTTATGTGAAGCGTGATGAAAAGTCAAGTGACTTCATAACAACCAGAAGCTGTGACGTATCGCTTTTCTTTTTTAATTTGCATAATTTTAATTTAAAGTTTATTAATTAACGGAAGAATGAAGCTACTGATTGGTTTTGCAATGCCCGTCAGTCCTCTTCATATTTTTTACATTTCTTGATACAGAAGATTGAAATTCGGTATGTAGCTTGCCATCGGTATGTCCTACTCCACTATCCAGTTTGGTCTCGATTGGCCCACTGGGATCTGAGTTACGGGGTAGGAGTTAGAGAGGATCATCTGGTCTATATAGGTGTCCCAAAAGTTTATGTCCAAAATGAAAAGCTGAGTAGAGGATCTCAGTACCTAAGAGAATCACCCCATATATGTTATCTGAAATGTCAGCATTATGGAAATAATAACGATTTTGCGATTTTGTCAGTAACCCCTACTTTATCCAATTAAAATGTGTGTTTTTAACCCGACCCTAACCCTATTGATTTCTTTGTGTGGGCTGCTACAAAGAAATGGTTCTACTAACGACCGCGGAACCGAACAAGAAACGCGACGACAAATCAGTGAAGCTGGAAACGTCGATAAAGCACGTTGTCAAGCTTTTCACAATCTCAAGTGCAACTTCATCCAAAGAATAACACTTTGCATAGAAGTTGGTGGCAGACACTTCGATCATCTGTTATAATGACACGTCTCTAAATAATGTGTGTGGTTTCTCAGTAGAAACCAGTGAGATGATTTAGCTGTTCTCAGAGGATTTATCAAATTGAACACGAACCCCTATTTTTACCTCTAAGCTTGCATGCTTTCTTTTTTTAATCTATTACATGTACTCTATTTTCCTGATAGTCTATTAAATAGAATAGTTCTTTAAAATAACTACCAGCGTTGCTGACTTGATTTATTTTGTTTAGATTCTTCATCAAAGATTTCTGAAACTTCACAACAACTCAGAACTTCCTACTTTAACCTTGATTTCCGAAAAATTTTTATGCATGCAATTCATCCATTTTCTGAAATTTAATGCTACGTTGCCCAAAGAATACAACTCCACTAATCATATTCTTCAAAAAGGCTTGCACACATTTTAACGGAGTAAGTTAGGTTACTGACAAAATCACAAAATCGTTAATATCTCCCTAATGGTAACATTTCGAATAACATACATGGGGATGATTCTCATAGATAATGAGGTCCTCTACTTAGTTTTTCCTTTAGGACGTGTACTGTTGGGACACCCTGTATAAGTATGACGCTTTGTTTCGAAGATACGGAATGATAAAGGTTATTTCGATAAAAGTAATCTTTTATTACCTAATATTACATGTAAAGCTTCTGAATCTACAATGACTGCTGAATATGACTACCTCCAACTAGAATGCATGAATCCAATCTGCTCCTTAGTGACCACCGAACTCTTTCAAAAACATCAGGGTTGATTTTTATTGTATTACAGCCATCACCATTTCTCAAAATATCTATATTTTCCACTGGAGTAGTGTAAATAACGACTTCAGATGGCCCCCATAGAAAAAAAAACCAGCGGGTGTAAGTCCGGAGATCGAGCAAGCCGTAATTGAGGCCCACTTCGACCAACACAAAATTCCATTGCGAAAATTTTAAAGAATTCTTTTCGTTTTTCCAAAGTGAATATAACTTATACTTTATTAAGGTTTTTTCATGTGTTCTTATTTATATTCAATTTCAGATATTGCAAAATTTCATCAATCAAACGGATCCAGCAACGCCGGGCATATCAGCTAGTTAATAATAAACTAGAGATACCCCTTCAAAATTTGACGGTAAACAACCCATCTCCATCTGGTTTTCCCTGTAATGTTGTTTACTGTTGTCGTCGTTAATTGTTTACGGAATTGTTGTTGATTTGATCATCAATGGTAGCAAAGTTGTTGATTGTGACGCCATTGTGGAGAGGATTGTTTGGTTTTCCAGCGTAAGCATTTCTAATTAGCCTTTTTACAATTAGATCGAAGCGCTCCTTGTGTTAAATTCGGTCAAAACCGTACGGCAAACACAAGGCAGCTTAAGCTAGGGTTCAGCCGTATTTTATATTCCATTTCAATATAATCTGTCAATATTTCTTTATAAATAAAGTAAAATCATAAACTAAACAAAACTAAAATAATGAATTCCCAAATTAGACATGACATACACACCTTATTTAATAAAATACAAATATACAATCAAAATTCTCCATAAGCAACAATCTCTAACAATCAAAATATCCTACAATATAAAAATTTCCATACACATTGTTACCTTTCACTTTACCTTCATTGTTATTTTCAAAATTAACTCCATTTCCATTACATGAGAATCTCTGATGATGATTTATGTATGACAATAAAATGTATGTTCCTTCTATATGGACCCTGCATTTATTTCAACTAACTTATAGCAGCAGAAAATTTATAGAAACCTATTTTTTAAAAGTACTTGGAAACGAGCATTTTGGTGGTTATAATACATGTAATCCTGCGATTGTTTACCTTATAGTTACGCGAAAGTTACTACTGTGAGGCGCTGTTGTATTTCTGCGCATGCGTAGTTCTAATTGTAAAAAGGCTAATTGTAAATAAGCGCTAATTAATAGTAATATTGAAGAAGAAAACTAAATTTGACAAATCTACAGCACGAAGACCATTCATTTAAGACCAAAATGAATTTTATAGACACATTAAGTTTTCATCAAGAAACTGTCGAAAGAATCACCTTTGCAACTTAAATATATAGATAATAATAAATGCCATCAAACAATGATGATAAAAACAATGTATACTAAACCTTGGCAACATGGCCTTGACGCTTACTACGTTATAAAAATGCCATCAAACAATGCTGATACAAACAATGTATACGTAACCTTAGGAACATAGCGATGATACTTAGCCGATTATAATATAGATTATATTTGTGATATTTTCTAGAATTTAGGCATTATGAATTTTATAACTTTTTAAAGTTTTATAAATTAACATTTTATATAGATGATATTATTAAGGTCTCGGCAGAAATTAACCCACATTTCAAATGAATTTAGAGTCTGCGTTAACGTTACGGAGTTGCCATTGCTTACGACTTTTACAATCAGCATCACAACAACGGTTTTACAGTTTGTTCCACGCTTGCATAAAGCAATTCCTATGTAGGTGAAAATAATAGTCTCCGGATAATGGCCATATCCCTGACTCCAAACCCTTCAAGTACATAGATGGTTTGGGGCTACCTCTAACAAGAGCCGATTCTGTAAATAGGCAAACGTTGGATTAGTAACTTCAAGCTCATGAAGCTTATCTTTATCAAAAAAAAAATGATTTAGCAAGCCACGGTAATCTTTCTAAGGAAATTATATTTGGTTAAAGCAAACAAATATAATAGGAATAATATAGTTTCTTGGTTTGCTGTGTTTTTAAGTGAATTTCACTTTCATGGTTTATTTTCTCGTTAATGGCGAATTGTTAAGCAGAGTGTATGCCTTCCGGAAAACAGTCATCGTGGCGACGTGAATTGATAATAGATAGTTATTTTAACGGAATTTTGCTGCTCTAAGGTATAGAAAAAATATTCAGTCATTTGATTCGTAGTTAGCGCAATTGGCTAAATTTAGAAGATGTTTACTGCTCTATGTCTGTTGCATAAATGATGTTATTGTTAAGGGTTTAAATTTCTCGTTATTTACACGCCTACTACACGAAACTCTTCTGCTGCGACGTAAACTTTCGTATCGAGTTTCGATGGTATTACATAGCAATTAGCCACGGCTTGTTAATATTTGATGGTTGGCGTTCTGGTTGGCGTTGTGAAACAGCCCAACGAAACCGTCATTGATCCTGCGTAGATCGGAAAGGAAAAATCCACGCCCGATGCAAAAATGAAACGAGATCATTGTTTTGAATCAACATTCTAAAATATTTTCTCTTATCCGACTAGGATTAAATCAGTTCCTCCCATATTGCACGCTTTCGTGCTTTCATTATATTAGAGTATTTATATCTTCACGATTGGTTTGCTAAAGAGAGCCTTTAAATTTGCCAATTAATGCTCTGCTGCAACTTTCCTGTGACGATTTGTTAGTTAAAACTTGTTCCTATGTAAATGCGAGGGATATGTTTGCATTTTTATTTATCTGCATCTATGGTTATCTCTTATTTTCATGTTTCTAAAAAAGCAACCCTTGAAAAACTTCCCTGCATTGGACGTTCTTGATTCCTTGTCAGTTCGTTGACCCGGCGGGGTAAAAAAATTTCTAACAAGAGTTCGCATTAAAACTATAATTATAAACTCGCAATAAACAAAGCAATTTTTGTAAATGTAATTGCTCTCTAGCGGATAGTGAATAGATCGATTCCTTTGTATCCTATTTTCATGTGATATTTTCTAATTAAATTTTCTCTTTTTACTAGAAGTAGACATTTTCACAAACAAGAAAGATTATCGTCTTTGGTGTCATAAATCAACTACCTACAATAATTGTATTTTTTTTTTAAGAAATGGTGTTTTAGAAATGATAAAAACTCTCCCATTAACGATTATTTTAAATAGAAATTTATTAACATTTAATTTTCTCTGTCGAATACATGGTCTTTTTGGTATGGTATGTATGATTTCTTATTCTAATTATAAACTCTCAATAATCAGTTCATTTGCCACCAAAAACATGAGAAATGTTTACGTAAAGATTAAAACATTTAATGGCTAAGACGAGCAAATTCCCTTAGTGCTCATCTTAATCAAGTTCAACTTTATTTAATTAACAAAATTAAAAATGCAGGGTGTCTCAACTAAAATGACCCAATAGCAACTTCTAAAATACAAATCTGAAAGAGTACTTTCAATGGAAGAACTATGGTACTTTTATGTGAAGAGTTATGTGTATTCCATTTCCAAAAAAACTGACGCCATTTTCGAATATGGAAGTCAACTTTGAAATGTCCAATGGAAACTCCTATTTTTAAATGTATTTTCAGACTGGATACAACATTTGAGAAATGTTTTATTCTTGGTGTTTTTTCAGTTGATCCATCTGTTTAGGAGATAGAGGCAGTGAAAGTGTGGTGTGTTTGGATTTAAAGAAAGGGCAAAAATCAGAAATTGTTCCTAAACACAATGGATAATGCATAACATTTGAATATAACGTTTTTACAGTAATGCAAAACAGTGTCGTACAATAAATGTTATAATGTCATTTAACCTTTGTTTTCGTTTAAATTGATGAACAATTTTTGTTTTCGTTAAATTGATGATATCTCACACATGATCGAAACTAGATGTAATGTTTATAGGACATTTTTTGTTCCATTTAAACCATACAATGTTCCTAAACAATTATGCTGGATAAGTTTGGTTAAGTTAGTATATTACTAAACCATTATGACTTTCTACATGTATATTACTGTGATTTTAATATGATTTTAATGGAAAGTTTTGAGGAATATTTCTGGGTTTTAAAGTTTTTTTATTTTATTTTGAAACAAAATGATTTTAAAGTAATTTCTTGATAAAATTGCTTTGAAATTATCTATTTTATTACTAGTTTGAATAATTCATAATGTAATAATTGAAATTGAAATTTTAGTAAATACTTCCAAAACTATCTTGCTTACCGACTCACTTTTTTAAATTTATTTTTAATTATAATTTTTAAGACTTTTTGATGTAATGATTTAAAGTTTTATGTATACTTTATCTGACTGTCAGAATTATTATTTTCACAATGTCCGTCTGTCTCTCCGTCCGTCCCCTTCATAATTTCTGCATTTTTTGAGGTAGAAGGTTGAAATTCGGAATATAGTTTACTATGGGCATGTGCATCTTCACTATTTAGTTTGGTCTTGATTGGCCCACTGGGGTCGGAGTTTCGGGGGCGGAAATTAGAGGGGACCAAAAGGTCTACGCGTATTTATGCATATAAAGGAGTGAAATTCGGTATGCAGGTTCCTCTAAGCAAATTCAACATCACTGTAAAGTTTGGGTCGAATTGTCCCAATAGGGTCGAAATTGTGGGGGTAGCAATCACTTGGTCTTTAGAAGTTTATGGCAACATATAGGGTGTGATATATCATTCGATCGAAAATGATGAGAAAAGAAAGAAGATAGGGTTCTTTTATATTTTCTAAATAAAAGGTTCGAGAAAATCAATATTTGATTCAAAAATGGGGGGTTAAAAAGTGCAGATGAAGGAATAAAAAAATAGATGAACTCAGTGCTTCCGCTACTTTCCTATACCTTCCTCGGGAGGCTTAATTTCTTGTTTTCATAAGCTTACATCTAATGCTGTTACAAACAGATTGCTGTCGATGGAAATCGCTACACATAGAAAGAATCATCCATTTGTAATGAATTAAAACCGCATGCAGTATAAAAGGGGCAATTCTAATGATTAAAGTGACGTCTCCAAAAACTAATTAATTATAGGGACTCTGTTACCCAGTATTTAAAAGGCCATACAAGATATTGGAAGATCAGAAATCTGTGTGTTAAGAGGCAGATCAGTATGTCACGGCGTCGTGCTCCCAAAGAATATTGACCCAGACCCATTTGATCGGGGTCGGACTGCACCAAGAGGAGTATATTGCCATAGTAGTCACCACTGTGGCACGACGAGTACATGTTGTATGTCGCGTAGAGTAGGTACTTTTTTTTTCCCGATGAGCGAGATCCTGTAGGCTGTAGGGCCTTCATTGCATTTGCGAATCTCAAAAAGAACCATTTTACGTTATTTTAAATATTATTTTAAAATTTATACTTGTTATGTCCTTGGTTGTTACTTTAATGAAATTTAATGTGTTTATTTACAGATTGGGTCTGCTAAGTTTTAGTTTATTAAGATTAATTTAAACTGTCAAACATCAGATGAAAGTAAATCTGCCTAAATTGACTGTTTCTTTTGAGAGTACCACGTGAGCTTTATGTTAACGATTTTAAAAGATCAAATTTATATTAACGTTTCTGCTGTCTCAGTTTTTTCGATGTTTAAGAAAAATAAGAAAATTGTAAATCCAAAACAACCGTTTGAGATACACGCTTGATTTAAACTATTTAGAATGTAGAATTGTCTAAAAGATTTAATTTATTAAATAAAACATATTTTTAAATAATGTTGGATTATTCTTCGTGGCTAACATGTAAGTTAGACCTTATATTTCAGAATTTTTTGACTGGGCTGGAAGTGAGTAGTAAAGATTGTTAGAGTAAAGCTGTGTATAACGATGAACTTGTCTATGAACTCTTCTTACAACGCCTTTGTCAGTGGTCGAACAACTATAACAAGCGAGAGGGAACAAGACTCTTGTAGCTGTCTTCCTTTTTGTTCTGTCTGTATGTGTGTATGTAGGTGTGTGTAAGCGAACGAGCGAGCGGTGGTTGCACTTGGCCCCAGCCAAGTCGCTCCTTCTAAGCAAGAGAGGTCACAGGCCCTCACCAAGCACACGAGCTAGCGTGTCCGTGTCTTTGGTGGAGACATGCGTCTTTCTCACGACCCTGGCAGGACTCGACGACGATTCATTGTGCCAGTGAGGCGCGTCTGTTTGGCAGCTGGCCAGTGACCGCACACGTCAATAGTATTTCGTAAGCGCATTAGGGGAGCGGAGGACGCTTTAAGGGGAGGGGAATCCTGACCGTCCGTCTCGATTTAGCTGTCATTCCGCCTGAAGAGATTGCTATGTGATTTGTTAGGGAAGAAGAAGAAGAGGAGAAGAAAAAGGGGGGGCCTCGGAAGGAACCGTTAGAGGTAGGGTAAGTGGGTGGGTCTTGCCCGAGAAAACGTTCTAAATATGATGAATAAACAAAATGCAAAACTCATTTCCGACCGAAAGTCGAACAACAGATTTTTTGCTCGTTTTCTTTCATTGGTTACTTTGACCTCCTTTCCCCCCTTATTTGAATGCGCAAAAATTTCGTTCTAGGTATTATTCTTGTCAATGTCTAATTAAAAATTAATATTTTATTATTTTGTTTTGACTCTGTAGATTTAGTCCATAAATAATTTAAGAGCACCTTTGACTATTGCCAAGTTTTACCTGGCAATGCCCACCAATGCACATGGCAAATTCAGATGCATCAAATTAGGAGCTTAACGAGAAAGTTATTTAGTAAACGGAAAATGAAAATTTAATGCTGACTATGTTTACTTCAATGTTTAAGTTCACTTATAAATAATGATTTGAAAAATTTTGTAAAGACAAAATGCATTTGCAGTATAAAAAAAACCATGAAAATTATAATCGTATCTGTCACTAAGTTTAAAGCGTATCGTTATTTTCGTACAGTAGAATCAATTTGAAATGGAGTGTCATTAATGAATTTTATACACTTAATATAATTTAATCTGAACTGATTTATGATTATTTAAGATCTTAATTAAAATAAGATCAAATTTATAGGACAACATATCTAAATATTTTCTGCGCTCTTTGATTAATAGTGCTAGGGTAAACTTGTTAATACGCAAATAAATTGTATATCAAAATTTGCAAACTCATTAATAATTCTGTCATTCCATATAACTCATTCTTAAACTTCTCAATAATTGAGACTTGCTAATGTGGCAAAAGAGTAATGAGCTTTTGTTCAAATATTTACTTGATTCTGTGCAAATTTCAAATCTATGGAAGGCTAAGGCAGTTAAAATTGTACTTCTTCGCGTTTCTGTCCTCCACCATCTGTTGTGTTCAATGTGATGTCCCATTTTAACGGATAAAGATCTGGTATAGCAGTTTCCATTGTAAAAAAATCCTGAGAAGCATTGCAAAGAGGATGTTATCCACACATCTTCATACATTTTTCATAAGCCTATAAGGGTTGTAGCTCGACGGTTTCCAAGTTCTCTTTTAAGGAGCCCAAAGCCACAGCACTCTAATACCCCTTTTGTACTCCGCATTATAATCTAGTTCAACCTCTCAATTGGGTTTGAAATGAGCCGTGCGAACACATCGAGCCCAACTTCAGCTAAACTGAAACTTCGCGAACTGATTGGCTTGGGCTAGTATTTTAAACTAAAGCAAAACGTCGAACTAGCTTTGTCGCGTTGCATTCTGGGACTGGGAATATACGAGACAAGACAACTTAAAACCTGGAGAACGACAGTACACGTAGCGAGGGATGACCATAAAAAAATAGAAAATTAGAGTGACTTTGAAAAGTTCATTGGTTTGTGGGAGAAAAATATGGCTTAAGAAAACTAAACTAGATTTTAGTGAGAACAGTTTAGCCCGTGTTAGCTAGGTCAACTCGATGCAATGCGAAAGGGATACGTATAAGGGTGAGGGCTCTGGACACTTCAGCAGGATGGATTCGAATGGGATCACCAAGAGTCCGGTTCCTGCTTTATTTTTTTGTAAGTATGCTCGACGCCTTATCCGCGTGGATATGTACGCGATGAGCTTCTGTACCGTAGAGACGGCGGGGAATTCTTTGATGGTAAATTAGGCCCATTATTTTCTGTTAGAAGTAGGCCAAATTCACTTTAACGTTAGTAACCACCTTATACATCCTGAATTTACTATGAGCACAATATGCATCTGCAACCACAAATACTTTTAAAAATTTTTCCTTGCATTGGGTGATGAAAGTAGCTCGTCCTTTGGCATCTGTGTGACGGTTATGAATAGTTGCGTTCTTTGGCATCTTTGTGACGGTTATGAATAGTCGCGTTCTTTGTCATCGAATTAAACCCAATCTTCTTCTAGGATGACTACCCATTGCCATATGTTATGCGCACGATAGCGTTCGTAAAATTTTCTGGCATTGCTTCACGATTGTGCCGTTCTGTTAGACAATGACCACGAGCCTTATGCCGATACTGCAGTTTCAAGTTTCCTCGAATGATGCGTCGTACGCTTTGAGACATTTTCAGCTTCATGGGCTTGTGGAAGTGTGTAGCTAGGTTTCCTAAGGATATTATAGCTCGAACTCTCACACGTTGGCTGTGATACAGTTATGTTAGGTACCGTTTCTGGTTCGTTTATCACTATGATCCTTGTCCTGAGGTGGATGCTGTTTGTTTGCTGAAGCTATCTTTACTAACGACAAGATCTTCTTTCTTGCACTTTACAATTATTAATTAGGAAATAGCTGAAACTTGTGTTCCCATATAGGATGCGTATGTATCCTTCCCAAAGCGTGTTCAAATTTGCCACCATTTTAGGTTAACTTTTTCAGCTAACTACATGGAAGCATTCTACAGTGCAGGTACGTTAAGCAGCGTGCAATTGTCACATATGATGTAATCTTGAGGAATCGTGCAAGAAAGTCGATATAGTTCATTGTTAACTGCCTCAACCCGAAGATGGGTGCGACATTTCAAAGTGAATAATACCGACTTTGCCGATCAACCCTGCTCGCACCGCCATTTTAAATGCAAGAGAGAGGGTAAAATTTGTTGGGCAGGCTGCAGATTTTATGCAAAAATTTCTTTCCACGTTATGTCAAAATTCAATGAGTAGAGGAGTCTAAAATAGGATCTGTTTATTTATAACCACCCTAGATATTCACAAACGGCCTTCGTTAATTACTGTTACTCACATTCTAAAATTATTGCACGTAACAGAAATTTTATGTGATTAAAACTGTTTATCTCATTTATACTGACCAAATTCACTGTGATCTTACCTTTGAAATTAATTTTATTTTACATACATTTCTAATAATATATATTTGTTTTTCGCAATATCTATATAGGTATTTCCTCATTGTAGAGAAGATTTTCATAGTTTATACATCATTTGTCTTATCCTAAATCTAATCTAAAAGAGCTTAAACTGCAGCTTTCTGGCCTTTGTCTTTTCCGGTTTGGATTTAGCGATAGTCTTTACCTTGATCGATTGCTTTCTGCATTAAAGTTTTCTGTCAATGGGCAAATATTATGCTGATTTGCTTTTCCGGATGCATGGAGCCATTTAAAAAAAAGAAAAACGGAATGAACGAAAGACGAAGTTCATCATATGAATTGCTCATGCGTTAAAATAGTTTCCGTGAACAAAAAGCTCAAGTTATTCAGAACAACGTGCACAAATATGGTTTCGAAGTCTTCGATCGAATTCAGCTCTTTCGGAAGCCCCTACTGATTTTTAATTGTTTCATTCAATCGCCGAAGAAGATTTCGAAATGAAAGAAAATAGTTTAGACGGAGAAATGCAGAAGAGTTAAGTCGCTTTTTAAAACCTTGTTTCATTGGGAAATCATAAAGATCCGTCGATCATGCCTCGAGTAATTTAATGGACGGGATCTATATATATTAAGAGCTTATACTTACTATATATATGTTAAAATTTTATTGAGGTTAATATTCGTTCAATAAGGATGGATATGGGCATGATAACAAACATATACTGTATATCCATATTGTATAAACGCTTATATAGAAAAAAAAAGTTTAAAGCACCATGTAAAGATAAAAATACTTAGAGCATAAGATCACCGTTAGCATACAAAAAAGTATACAAGTGCTGGATGGAGGTTAATGAAATTGTAAAATCATTCGTCATTCAAATTCCTTCAGAGATGAAGTGTTCGGGCATGAAACATGACAACCCACAAAATGGCAGAAACAGAATTATCGGGTATAAGTGCTCCAGCTATGTGATCTGCACATAATCAATTAATGAATAAAGTAAATTTGCTTTTCCGAAATAGCATATCGCAGATAACCCAGATAACAATCTTTATCATCAGTTATGGTTAACAATGATTGTGGTAAATAATTTATTGTGGTCATCGGCACATAATTTTTTTATAAATCACCAGAGTGTCTCGAAGATGGTAAAAGTCGGTGACTAACCTCCTGGATAGATGTTTTGACTTCGTATTTTCAAACCAACAGTGGACATTGCCAAAGGCATTGATGGAGCCATTATCATCCTAAAATATGGCATCTACTGCGGAAAATATTTTTTGGTGAAACTCTTGTTAAAATATTTTTCCTTAGGTCCTGCCCGCAGAAAAACAAAACATGACTGCCCAAATCATGATAAAACTGTCTCCATTTTTCACCATCCTTACACAGTCCCAATCGCTGCAGCATTTAGGCGTTCTCCTTAAAGATAAACCTGTTCAGGGGCGAAGAAGGTGTGATCAGGCCATATGACGTTTCCATTTATCAGCAAAGCAAAAGATAAAATGCATTTTAAGAGGATTGTCTAAAAACAATCTGAGAATATTATCTTTTGTAATTCATGGCGAATAAATTATTTATTTATTTTAATGTTTGTGTATCCACGAATTACGCGATTATTATGTTTACAAAACGAAAATGTTACAATCTATCCTGTGTAGAGCTATCATCGCTTATTAAATGACGAACAGCTACACTAGCTTTTAATAAAATTATAAAACTCTAGAGAAGCTTATGAAATCCTTTGCTAAAATATTAAAGTAATCACTTTGGCTGAGATTATTTATTTCAAAATTGATCAATAAAAATAGTAGTACTTAAAGAACAATTATGTTAATGCAATCGGTATAATTTACTCCCCCCCCCCTCACCCGTTTAATTACTTTTGGGAGAAGGAATGAGGGGAAAATTTTGTTTCCGAATTCTTCAACATTTGCAGGCAATCTCGATTCTCTGTCTTCAACTGTCTAATTCTTCTTTCCATCCCTAATTCTTAGGTTCGTAGCTTCATTAGGTGGCACAATGCGTGCTTATTAGAGACAGTCACGTCTCGTCGTAATTAAAGTTCCTCAATGACCTCAAGGAGGTTGAGAGGGCGGACGGTCCAAATGAAAGACTTGGACGTTGCTCGAATAGCCCGGCGATTAAGAAGATGTTGACCTATTTATGTACTGCTGGATTGTTCAGGACTTTCATCAGTTACTTCAGGAGAGAAGAGACTGCTTAATCCGCAATTCTCTCGTCGTCTTCAGCCTCTGCAAAATATGATTCGCGGGATTTTCCTTCTCCTTCTCCATTGATCTCATGAGATTCATCGCCCTAAGATAAAAGGAGAAGTATATATAAAAAAAAGACTTTCGCTACAGAAGTTGTCTAACTTTATTTGTAACTGTTTTTAGAAATTACAACATGACTTTATTACAATACGTTATTAAATTTAGAATTATTTATAATTTAATATATGCATATTAATTTACATATTTCTGAAAATTATCTGGGTGTTATTATTGACCATAGATTAAGCTGGGGTTTACATTGCCATTCATTATTAAAGAAAATTTAATATATTGGATGGACTTTAGACTTATGGACCCACACCACTTCTACGAATTTTTTTTTGATTTCTATTATTCAATTACTCAATATGTAATTATCATCTGGGGAGGCTCATATAAAACTCATATTAAATATCTAGAGGGATATCATAATGCTATTTTGAGAATTTTATTTGTTAATGATTATCAATTACATTTCCTTACCATAAGAAAAATTATTATATTAAAAATTGCAAATGATGTAATTTTACTGAATAATTCTACCCTTTGTTCGCACATTTATTACAAGACCAGATATATGTTATCATACCCAACGCAAATACCTCGACTAACCTATATCTTTGTCTCACACCAATATTATTTTCTTTCTAAAAGAATATACAATTTCATTCCTTCGTATATCAAATGTAAAACTTTGGTGTATTGAACTCAAGGAATGGACATTTTCATTAACTAATATTGAACATTTTTTTTACTTTTCCAGATTAAATAATTTCATATAAAAAAATTTTGTTTAAATTTCCTTATTATCTTTTATTTATAACATATCCAATTTCAAACATATAAAGTTTCGGGACTTAGATAGTTTTCGTTTCTTGGCCCTTTGCACTGTTCTAAATTTTGACAAACTTTGTATTTACTTTATGACTTACTAGATGGAACCCGTCAGAATTTGATGGTAAACAACTGTGTGGTTTCACCGAAAATGGTTTAAAACTTTATTAGAATGTATGAAATTTTTACAGAATATTTGTTAGCAATAGTTAAAAAGAATAAAATCCCTTTTCCATTTTTATCATAATTTTATCATAATGTCCAGAAAACAACTGATTACAGCTAATCAACAGTATCAGTACTGTTTGCATAATGCACCCTGAATAAAAAATCGGAAAATAAATGCCCTATACATGTTAATTCTACACTCCCACCATATTCCCCATCTCTTGAAAGCAAATTTTTATAAACTTCAGCGGATAAACCCACGACAAAATCTTTATAAAACTCCCGTTCATTAAATATTTTAGAAACTGTTTCTAACCTGATTTCACGATGTCTGTCTTCGGTGTTTAATAAACAATACGAAACAGACCGGAACAGGCAGTTCCCATCACCTTTAATTTTTCTAATCTTACTCTCCATATTATTATAAATCTCCTTCTCTTTAATTAAAAAATAAATAAATAAAAAAAAATCGTCAGAGCAACAAGTAGAATAATAGAGCAGCTTAAAAGCAGAGAATATTGCACGCTTCCATGCTAGTTAAAGGAACTGCGGATTAAGCGGTTGTTACCTTCTACTATGCCGGCGCAGAAACAAATTTTTGCGGTTGTACGTAAAGACAGTTTTTATCATATCACTACGCATGCTCTTAAAGCAATTTTTAATTGTAAATTACCACTAATTAATAGTAATTATGGACACAAAAACTAACTTTGGCAAATCTACAGACTAAGATCTTTCATTTAAGACCAAAATGAAGTTTATGGATGCAGCAGTAGTTTGACTGTCGAAAGTATCACCCTTGGAACTTAAATATATAGATTTATATATTATTTAAAATCAAAAATATTTTATTATTACACTATTAGATTCATTACTTATACATGCATAATTAATATATTATCAAATGTATCTAAGAATGATCAAGAAATAAATGAAATACAATGGCGGAAAAAAAAAATCCCAACACCACGAAGGACTTGTGTTAGATGATTGAAATTTAGACAGTATATTCAGCTATGGTATTAATTCAATTGATTCAAGTTCCAAGGTTATAACTTATAGCGGGCGCCACCCTGTACATGCAAATGAGACATTCCAATGACAGATATAAAGGAGATCAGACGCGCGCCTGTGTCACTTCAGACACTTGTGGACGTGTGATAGAGTACGTAAAACATGCCTCGAAGGCGACTGCGACGTGAAAATGGGCAGCTAACCCAATTCGAGCGAGGACGTGTAGTGGGCCTTCGAGAGGGTGGACTTTCATTCCGTGCTATTGCAGAACGCATGGGTCGAGACGTTGCCACTGTGTACAACTGTTGGCAGCAATGGTCCAGGGAAGGCAGGATTACCAGGAGACCAGGATCTGGGCGACCCCGGCCACTGGAGACAGGGTTGACCGGGGCATCAGTAAGATGGCTGTGGCAAATCGGACAGCATCTGCAGCGGACATTCGGGCTGCTGTGGCAGCCAACGTCACTCCACGCACAATTCGGAACCGTCTCCTGGCCAGGAACCTCCACTCCAGGCGCCCTGTGCCATGTTTGCCTCTTACCCCTCAAACACCGTGCGACACGTCTTCAGTGGTGTCAAGCCAGAGCAACTTGGAGGGCAGAATGGAGGTCTGTGGTCTTCACGGATGAAAGTCGTTTCTGTCTGGGTTAGAGTGATGAGTGGGTCAGGAGGAGGAGTGGGGAAGTCCTGTTACCGAGCTGTATCCGTCATCGGCATACTGGCCCCACCCCTGGCGTTATGGTATGGGGAGGGATTTCCTACGACAGCAGGGGTCCCCTGGTGGTTATCCCAGTCACCATGACGGTAAATGTTTACATTCGGATGGTTGTTGAACCCATTGTGCTGCCATTCATGGCTGGTATGCCAGGGGGGCTGTTCCAACAGGATAACGCTCGACCCCACACGGCTGCTGCAACCCACATCCCTTCAGGGTGTCCACATCCTACCAAGGCCAGCACGATCACCAGATCTGTCGCCCATCGAGAACGTCTGGGACATGGTCGGACGCCGTGTCAGGGCTCTTTCACAACCAGCAACAACTGTCGCTGATCTGACCATCCAGGTACAACAGGCATGGAATGCCATACCACAAAATGACATTCGGCATCTCTACGACCGTATGCATGCACGTCTGCAGGCCTGCATAGACCAGCGCGGCGACTACAGCGGGTACTAAAGTCCGTGCTTTTCACCATGTACAGGGTGGCGCTGGTGGCGCCCCCTATAAGTTGTAACCTTGAAACTTGAATCAAGTCAATAAATACCAGAGCTGAATATACTATCCAAATTTCATTCATCTAGCACAACTCCTAGATTTGTGGTGTTGGGATTTTTTTTCCGCCAGTGTAAATAAATATACAGAGTCCACAATAGTAAAATCGAAACTTACATCCCAATATTATTACATGCATTGAATGAAGATGATCCCGATAAAAGAAGGCCACATCTGGCACCTACACTTTGGAGATTACTTGATAAGAGTTTGCTAGGAAAATGCATAGGAGCAACTGTTCACCGTATTCAAAAGTATCTCAACGCTTATGATAATCACTTTGAACACTTGTCGTATTTGTAAAAGCCAAAGAGGACTTAAATTCTTCGCTTGATGCCTGTATGAATTTAATGTTATAACTTTTATATAGTTCTTTTTTTGCTGAAGTGTGTATACATTTTTTGACGGACTCTGTATATATACTACGTAATAGTAATATGTAATTTCAAAAAATACAATTTCATAGTAACAGTTAACTTGTCTAATGCCTATCGAAAAAGTTACGACGATGAAAGACATTAAATATGTCAAACAATATTTTATTCTTACGTTCACAATCCACAATTGAATCAAGCTATTAAGGAAACCTCTAAACCAGCGGTTCTCAACATTTATAGTTCCGCGACCCTTTTAATACAATTCCCCATGATGTGGCGACCCCGACTGTAATTTTTACCAGTACAATTTTTAAATTTGTACAATAACATGTTTTCATGTTTTACATATTAGAATACAAACAAAAAAAAACTTATTTCCGATGGTCTTAATCGAACCCTGGCAAATCGTTATTCGACCCCCGACGGGGTCGTGACCCATAAGTTGAGAACCGCTGATCTAAACCGTTTGGTTAAAATAGCTTATAAAGTCAAAATACTTCAAAAATTTTTGGAAGCCGAAAATAATATCATTCCATTGGAATAAAGGCCAGGGGGTCTAAAATTTGTGCAATCTGAGGAATCTTGTATTAAGATAAAATAGGTATCTCAGTTTTGCCGACCATGTTTTGAACCATGACCATAATTATGACGCTAAGTTAGTCGAATTTCTGTACACCACTAAAGATTTGAAACTATTGGGTTGTCGGATAAAGCTATGATGCACTTTTCAGTTTTTCACCGATAAAGACCGGTCTCTTTATACAAGAGAAATAATGAAAGTCACTGAAAAATGGCAAAGATTATCGACAAAACGGGCAATATATCATTGATTGATTTTTGTTCTCTATAGAAATAACCTTTGAAAAATATAGAAATTAATATCTCATGACTTTTCCGAAAACCCAATATTAAATTCTTGAATCAATAGAAAACTGTAATAAAAAATTTTCTTTCAATACTAAATAATGACTCAGGTTCTATGCCTGACGCCGATTGGCAAATTTTTGCTTCAAGACATTGAAAGAAGAAAGGAAATTGCAACAACATCAAGTGTTCATCTAAAGTAAGATTACGTGAGTAAAAAGTTATTTAGACTAGAAAGCATCCTTGGAGAGGTCCATCCATTGTTAGCTTTTTAAAAAATTTTTTTTCGGTAAATCAAGTCCCGGTATATCATCTAAAATGGATTTTTTCAGTGAAGAGTTAAATTCCTGTCTTTAGGATTTTTCTTAGAATGGATAGTCCCTTCCCTCTATATTGTAGTGTTTGAGTTATTATTTAATCAATTGGGAGGTTTAATTTAGCTTTTTGAGGTTGTTCTGTTTACTTACAAGCGTAATTATCCCGAGCAACGCCGGGTACTCTGCTAATTATATATATAGATAGATTGGTTAATTTGTAAAACCGTTAAATTTGTAAAATCATATTAGGATTATGGATTCTCATAATATAAATGCCCGCTCTCTGTATTTCCTTGTTACACGTTGATGAAGGAAGCTTAGCCCCCCGAAATGTACATCTATGGATTTGTGCTTATTGAGGAATTGTTGTTTCCGCTCCTTTGTATATTGTTACCAGCATCTATCCGTAGTTTCTAGCATTCTTTCTTCTGTACAATTTAAAATTCTTTACAATATACGATTATATAACTAATCTTACCTGCTTCATATGTAATTCATTATGAATTGTAAAAGCCTATAATGTTTATCACAATAGAAGACAAAGCCTAAGAATGCTCTTTATCCTTTGAAAGCTGCTTAAACAAATCCTCTTGCCGGTATCTAAACTTAAGGAGAAACAATTTTTTTTCTTATTTGGAATTTCCTTCCTAATGTTCTATTGGAAAAAAGCTTTTCTTTGGTTTCCTACATTGCATGAATGGACTTCTTATTTGTTTATCAAGTTTTTTTTTAAAGACAAAACAGCATTTTGCTGCAGAAAAGACTTACTTTTATTGAAATATAATTAAATAATGCAATTGGGTATTCAGCATTAACTTTGTAATAAAAGAAATTTATGTATACGATCTTAGTATATACGTTGCAATATTCAATGACTTGAAAATAGATGGAAATAGAAAGGGGGAAACCCTCGCCTTTGATCCGAATCAGGAACCAGTCGCAAAATTTTCCTTCGTTATTTTCATGTCATTGAATGTTGTAGTAAATCTGTCAAGATTTTATATATAATTTTCTATTTAGTATAATGTGGTTTCACCGTATATGAAATAAAGATTTACAGAAAACATGATCCTACTGAGACATTTACCCGGTCTTGGCCTTTTTCTAGATCTAAGGAGAAAATGTTTAAAATGTGTTTGGGGATCTTTTGGCGGTTTCCTAATACGTTGTGAAGATAATCACACTGGATCTTTTGTCACTCTAATTTTTAGATATACAATCGTCTGGTTGTAAATTAAGATATCAAGTAAACTTTTTGGATAATTATTATTAAATCTTTTATCATAATTTAAGAAAGCACTTGTCTCCCTACCATCCTGTCGATATTTTTAAATTTTATTATTACTTTCATTATAATAATATTTATTTACTAGCAAAGGTACCCGGCGTTGCCCGGGATAATTACACTTGTAGGTAAAGAAAACAATCTCAGAAAATTAAATTATAACTCCTAGTTAATTAAATAATAACTCAATCAATACAACACAGAGCAAGGGGACTATCCATTCTACGAAAAATACGAAAAACAGGAAGTCTAGGTGATATACCGGGACTTTATCTAAACTCTTCTTGACTTGCCTTCACCACAGCGGAGCATCACCAGATACTTTAGACTCAAGTTTTTATTGCCCTGGACGTAGAAGCTCTTATACCTTCTTGCTCTATTTAAATTTTGAAATATCTTAAAAATAAACACATGAAAACGCTTAGAATTAATAACGTAAACATTCTTAATGAAAATTCGAAAAAAAAAATTTAAAGACTCACAGTGGATGGACCTCTCCAAGGATGCCACTGATAGTCTAAATAAGTTCTTACTCACATAATCTTACTTTAGATGTACACTTGATGTTCGTAGATTTCCCTTTCTTCTCTCGATGTCTTGAATCAAAACTTGGCCATTCATCTCTTTGTGTAGTCTAGCGATCGCCGATTCTTCTATTGACATGCTTACCATTTGCTCAATACAGCACAGACCCACAAACATCCTTCTTTATATATATAGAAGAAGGATGTTTGTGTGTGGGTGGGTGGGTCTGTTTGTATTTTTTTTATACAAATCTACAGTTTTATTCCGATCTTGATGAAATTTCGCATACTTGACCTTCGAAGCATGAGGAAGGTCACTGTCTACCTCAGATTTCGGAAAAATAATAAATATCGATAAAAAATCGATATTCATGGTTATGGCAAGGCATATTAATGAGAAATATCTCATGACCAACAATGCAAGGCAAAGTTTGTACAACAATAGGTATCAACAATGGTATCAGCACGCAATTCACAAACACACTGCATGAACCAACAATATATATCTCATGACCAACAATGCAAGGCAAAGTTTGTGCAACAATAGGCCCATTGTGTTCGCATCAACAATGGTATCAACGCGCAATTCACCAATAACAATGAGCACAGAATGATGATGTAATGTTAAAGCAATCTTTCCAAGAATTATAACAATGAACATAAAATGATGATGTAATATGGATAAGTTTCAATTTGTAACAATGCATAGAATTCCTGTTATTCAGGCTTTTCTTAGTACTTAACAATTTCTTGAAAATCTTTAAAAATGATGAGTAACTGGAGATAATGGAGAGTTAGCAGACTATTGAGAAAGAGTGGAAAGACGACAGTTAGCTCCGTGATGTATTGAGCAAATGGGAAGCAAGAATCGGCGACCGCTAGACTGCACAAAGTGATGAATGGCCAAGTTTTGCTTCAACACATCGAGAGAAGAGTGGAAATTGCAACAACACTAAGTATACATCTGAGGTAAGATTACGTGAGTAAGAAATTATTGGAGAGGTCCAGCCATTGTGAGCCTTTAAAAAGATTTTTTTCGAATTTTCATTAAGATTTTTTACTGTATTAATTCTAAGCATTTTCATGTGTTTATTTTTAAGATATTACAAAATTTAATTTAATTTTTTGAGATTGTTCTGTTTACATCCAAGTGTAATTATCCCGGGCAACGCCGGGTACCTTTGCTAGTATATATACACTACTGTTTATAAAAATCGCAACACCCTGATGGAATGGTCTAATCCATATGCAATTTGCAATATTTGCATACAATGGGTCAGAGTATAAATGATTAGATTTCCAGAGTAATTGCTTGAAAGAACACCATGCCTCGACGACGACGTAGGGTACCATATCAACAGCTGACAGACTTTGAAAGACGACGCATAATTGGTCTGCGTGAAGCGAGATGGTCGTATCGTGACATTGCTGCTCGTGTAGGACGTAATGCAACGACAATTATGCGTGCATGGAGGCAGTGGAGCGAAGAGAACAGGGCACACCGAAGACCAGGCTCAGGAAGACCCAGCACGACGACACCGCGAGATGACAGACACCTCTATCGCATGTGTGTAGCAGATCGTACAGCCACTTCCACAGTGTTAGTACAACAGTGTGGTGCTACAGTAGGCAGGACAATGTCTGCTAGCACTGTACGACGCCGTTTGATTTCCAGAGGATTGATGGCACGAGTACCATTGTTGCGGATTCCTTTGACTCAAAACCACCTGCGCCTCAGGTTGCAATGGGCCCATCAACGTCGCCTTTGTCCAAGCACATCAGACGCCCTTGTTCCCCTGGCCTGCTCGTTCACCAGATATGTCCCCAATCGAACATGTGTGGGACAGGGTTGCTCATCGATTGGCTCGTCAGACTCCTGCAGCAGCAACTGTGGATGAACTGTATACCCGTGTAGACAGAGCATGGCAGGACATTCCCCAGGCCCTTATTCAGAGCTTGTTTTACTCAATGCCACGACGTTTAGAGGCTGTAATTGCATCCCACGGTGGTTTCACCCGATACTAATGTGACAATAAAACGCATTGTATTGACCTGAAAATCTAATGGTTTCTTTTCTGACCCATGATATGCAAATGCTCCAAATTTAATGCAGATTGGGCTATTCCATCAGGGTGTTGCGATTTTTATAAACAGTAGTATATATAGAAGAAGAAGATAAATAAAATCATCAAAAAGCGCATCTCCCATCAATTGAAAATAATTTCTTTCATTAACTTTAAGAAAATCTCGATATTGAAAATGCTTTAAACGTCCATTAATTAAGGTGAAAACATGATTCATGTCAAGATATCGTAAATGGAAAAAATTAAAAGATAAAAGATGGAACAACACCAAATTTGGCAACTTTGCTGACTAGCAAAATAAAAGCCCTTTAAAAGTGAAAAGGAACTTGTGATGGGGAATGGTTAATTGTTGAGAAGAAAATGGATGTTGGGTGTAAAAAAATCGAAATAACTTATTAATGGGTGAGTCTCTATCAGAAACTAATTTACGTGAGGACATTAATCTCGGAGACAGGCGCTGGGAGCCACCGTAATGAGAAGCAGTAATATTTTATGAGAAGATTAAAATTGAAGGCGAGATTAAGACCAACAAACTGTTTACGAGATTTAGCGTGAATTGAAAGAGTTATTACTCCCCTGCAAGGATAAAAAAAATAAAGTCTTAGTGTTGAAAGATTATTCTTACAAGGACTCTTAAAATAGAAGGAGAAAGGAAACTTTAATGATGGTTCGATCAGTGATATATAAGAGGCAGTCACTTACGCGAAAGCACATGTGAACAAACTGCAGTTATTACGTTAACTAATAAAAATGTTGATTAAAAATGAATAGTTATAGACTTAAATAGGTCAAAGCTCGAAAATGATTAATCTTCAAGCGAAATGTAGCTGAAGAGATTTATCTTTAAGCTAACAAGATATTCATGAATTCATATTCGGTTTTAAAAAATTAATGATGAATATCTATGCGGTTTTATACGCCAAAGTTCAGATATTTAAATTATAAATGAAAATAGGGAAGAAATTAGATCCGGCTGGTTATGTTAGGTTGATTTTAGTTAGGAACAGATTAACCTCGCTATGAAGGAACAAGTACCATGACCTACTCTATTATTATCGACCTGTTTTAAGCGCACAGGAATGCGGTTCAAGGCATTTTCATGATTTGGTCACTAAGAGCGCCACGTACACCCCCGAATTAAAGCACTGGGAATACTACGTAACTTTACTGTTCAGTTTTTTATATTCAACGAACATGAAAAATATTACGCGAATTAGTAATGAATTGTGTAGGCACCATTCATGTATCAAAATAAATTGAAGTAATGGCCTCCAGGGTACCCAATTTGACAAAATTAATACTTTTTGCACACGAATATGCACAAAGGACTTCTATAAACCCTGCCTTAACGATTTTTTTGGTTAAGCTGTTCAAAAAATATTAGTTTATTTATTTATTTATGCTAAAAATAAAAATAAGGGATTTGGCTTTGACAAAAAAAAATGAAGATGGTGAAGTAGACGAAGATTGATGATTTTTTCAATTCTATCTAATCAAAATGTGTTATACAAGGTATATAATTTTTATTGTAAAAATTTACTGTACAGTACTGTAACTTTAAAAAAATATTATGTACTTGTTTCCTAGTTTTTTCAACCTCGATTATCCGAACTACGTCTGGTCTCAATTAGTTCGGATAATCGAGGTTTTACTGTATATTAATTTCATTGTCTTTATCATTATAATTTCTATACTGATGAGGAATTATTTCTAATGTTCGATCCAAACAATACTACTCATTAACACAGCAAGGTAATTAAAATATCTATAGAACAAATATCCTAATCTGACCATACAAATAAGTGTTAAAGAAGGGGTCTTAAGTAGCGCCACAGTGGCAGAAAGAGAGACTTAGGCTGTCCCACAGAGAACAATAGGACAGCATCGCTAAAAACAGGTCGGTAATAATAGAGTAGGTCATGCAAGTACAGTGCGAGATCATTGTATCAATGCGGGGGAGTCATTATGGAAGATGGGGCAGGTAATAAGAAAAAAATTATTCTAAAGACAGGACAATTGCTTGCTTTAGAATTATTTGGATATTGTTCACGCAATCTTACGTAAAAATTTAAAACTAATTGCTTCATTCGACTTGTTGAAGGCGTGCGATTTGAATGACGATTGATAAAAAATAGTCCCGAAAAGGTGTCAACGCATGCGTTATTAATAAGTCAAATAAAAAGTATGGAAAGTCTTGCCAAGTGATGTGTTAAGTTTTTAAAATATGAAGAGTAAATAACACTGGGCAACAAAATTTCAAAAGTTCTTGCTTCTGAGATGAAAATATTCATTTCTTAATAAACGAATATGATTAAGAAAAACCTGAATTGGCTACCGTTTCTTGGTAATGTGTACTTGGATAAAGGTGCTTGAATGCTGGTCCATTCTTATCCATGATTTTTACCAAGTTTTTTACAAGGCCGAGCTTGATGTGTAAAAGAGGAATGATGATTTCGTGTGGTTCTGTCAATGGTGGATTCTGTACTTTCCTTTCTCCAGGATTAAAAGATGCTCTCGGAGGCCAATTTTTCTTTAAATCACGTTAAATTCATTCAGGATTGGTACTTTCACCTAAGAAGCAATTTCATTGTTGCCCAGTGAAACAGTAAGTAAACATTTTAATCGTGTATCTCTGTACACCACATTCAAGATTAGCTGATAAATTAAAAAAATGGTGGGGGTTATATTTCAACCGCGCATGCACATAACCTTATCGCAGGCTGTACTTGCTCTTTCATAGCAGGTTAACCTGTCCCGAACAATAGATTAGGTTTGATTTATCATTTACTCAATTTCTTTCAAATATATATTGTATTAGCTTATTCAATAACACAATTGTAGGGATTTGCTTCTAGAAAGACATCTAGCTGTGTCCACTTACCATTTGCATCATTTTCCTGTTCTATAGAAGAGCGATAGAAATCTTTACGTAAAGGTTAAGGGGGTAGAAACCGTTCCGAGAAGGTTCATGTCAGCAATGAAAGAAACAAGCCTAACAGTTAGGCCCAGTCCCTTTACAGTTGAAAATGGTGGTAACAGCTAATGCGATTACCGCAAAACAAGGATAGGTTATGAAATATTTCTGATTCTTGTTAGATATACAAAATCAATAGTTAAGTAATAGATAATTTCGCTAATCAGTTTCCTATCGATTTTCTGTATTCTTAATTTTAGTAATTCTATTCTGCGGTACATATTTTCTGTGTAAATCAGCTCGAAATAAATAGTCCAGTGCATGAAATAATACTTAACATTTATAATCGTTATATTGAATGAATATATTTTCTGCTTTTATTCTAAGTGTTTGCATGAAAACAATTCTGATAGAATTTAACAGGAATTCGCGTTTGTGTTGTTCGCCAAATTGTTATGACTCAATCCGAGTTACAGTTTCCTCGCCTTGCCAAAATTGACACCAAAAATCGAAAGCCATCAGCTAATGAATTGCCTGCCTAATAGCAAGTGATCGGCGACGGGCGGCGAAGAGGATCTCTTCCAGAAGCCCGTTGTCAACAGTCGACGATCTTATGATGATCCAGATTAATGAGCTAATGTTAAATGGATCTCTCCTCAATCTCTGTACACCGCATTCAAGATTAGCTGATAATTTACATGCTGAAAACACAAGAAAAAGAGGGTTTTCACACATTGTCACAGGGCGAAGTAATTTAGCGATGAGGAAAGGCTAATCAAATTTGCAAACGGAAGTGAATTGGATTCGGTCCTCGGCTACCACTTGCAACACGCACAACCTCGTCTTTTGTTGAGCCATTAATAAATGTTCTGGTTTAAAGAAGCTGAAGAGAAATTGATTGGTCAGTTTTAATTAACGATCCAGTCAGTTGCTAACTTAATGGAAACGATGAAAAGTGAGAAATTCAATATTTTTCCGAGGAATATTTTCGATATCACAGTGATTTGGATAATAAGGAAAGACTGGTGAATTGATTGGAACAATTCCATTGTCAAAATTTAAAGATGCTGTTTAGATCTTGAAAATGTTTTAAAATCAGTTTTAGGATTTGGAATGCCTTTGCAAAGAGATTCGATGCTTTACGCGATTTGTATAAAAATTGCCTAATTCAAATAATGATCAGCGTATTGGTTGTATTTCAATAGATATATTTCCAGTTAAATGCGTGCAGATAATATTTTTGAACAACAGTCGTTCCAAAAATTAATTTACTCCAATATTATGAAAAAATAAAGGAAATTCAACTCTTTTAAAATGAAAACATAAAATACTGTTGTTGCTTTCTTTCGTTTTGAAAGAAAACGCTTTTGACCACAAAAAATTGCAGCTTAGTCTTCGTCTATATGGTACTGTTTGTGACGCATCTAAAAACGGTTATTTGCGGTTATTTTCAGATTTATGGTGACCCATTGGAGAAGCCTCAAATCAATTGGGGAAGTTTAGAAGGAAAATAACGATCCAGACTCCCTTGTCATTCGTACTGCTGTCAAAGCTTCCAGATTTCTGTCTTTCTTTTGTCTTTTTTATCTTCTTCCCATATCTTTTTCATTAACTGTTGATTTAAGTTTAATGATAATCCTTTCCACATGACTGGTAAACAGTAGAGGGGAATGAGATTTCGAAAGGAAAAAGAGCCTTATTCACGTCGTCTTCTTTTCCCTTCCTTTTTGCTGGATGTCTGCTAATCGGCTGGGGGCGCAGTGACCAGGAAAATTCCAATTCTAGACAGCACCAGGCTCTTTGATTGATCGGCTTCTTGCTGAGGAACGATCGGTTCTTAGTCACGGCACTGATGCAGAGAACGGTTTCAGCGAAGAAG
Source organism: Rhysida immarginata (assembly GCA_023313115.1). Lineage (NCBI taxonomy): Eukaryota > Metazoa > Arthropoda > Chilopoda > Scolopendromorpha > Scolopendridae > Rhysida > Rhysida immarginata. The sequence goes on from JAHWFO010002284.1 coordinate 4,308,732, forward strand.
GCTCTGAGCTTAGTTTCCTTTTTTTAATATGTATACTGTATACCTCTCAGGAAATTGCCTGGAGTAGAAAATTTCAAAAAGCTTGCAATTTCACAGAATTTTAAACAAATATTCTTACCTCGGGATGTGCCTGCGTTTGTTTTATAAGAGCGAAGTAATCGATTCGGTCCCAACAAACATTTTATTCGGAAAAAAACTTTAAAAAAATAATTGGAATTACACAGTGTTAACGTATATTAAAGCAAAGTTGCCTTTAGAGAAATGTTGGATGTCCGATTAATTATTTTGGCATTAACTAAGTCATTAATTTAATTAATGATTTTAAATTTTCCTTTGCAGAGATTGTGGTTTCTGTTAATTAAGGAACCGCTTCCAATCCATTTCTGATTATTCTACAGGTCATTCTAAATGACCTTTCAGGAAATTTATATTTATATAACAGTATATAAATATTTATTATAACAGTTCATAATATTAATTTTGGATATGTCAACTAAGATTTGCATGGAGCTAGGTTTTAGGCGGTCTTTAGCAAGTATAGGTATTCTACAGAAAGAACTTTAAATTCACACTAAGATTATAACAAACGCACACAACAACACAGACGCATGCGTTACTATAAAAGATAAATTAACATTCTACCTCATAAAAACTTAACATTTTCCTAACAAATATGTCTCATCAATCTTATGAGGTTTAAAAAAGCAAACCCTCTTAATAAATAAAAATAAGAGAATATATGAAACTAATTTTAAAACCTGCAAAAAAATTTATTTATTTAATTACAAAATATATTCAACAACAAAATGCAAAAGATAAAAGAAAAATAGAAAATTATTCAATTATAAAAATGTTCAAAACAAAAAGAATGCAGTTTTCTAAAGAATTCTTCAATAGAACAAAAAAGAAAATCAAAATCATTAAATTGTTTTACATTTAAATTTTGTATTCTAATTAGTGGATCTTTAGATCGAACTAAAAATCGGATAGTCCGAAAATATTATAGGAACATTGAATCGCAAACGTTACACAAAATCAACTAAAGCCAAATCAGGTAAACAATATTTTTTTTTAGAAATGCAAGATCATTAAAAAGGCGTCGCCAATGAAGTGGTAAGAGTTTATGTAAAAAAGCACTTCTGTTTATAATAATCCTGAATTTCCATTATTTTCTTCAGCTTATACTAGATAATCTCTTTAGTAATTAAAATTGTTTCACGATAGAATTTAAACAAATTAAGGAATGTCAACAACCTCCTACAGGTAAAGGTACCTCTATTTTAAATCAATAATGAGAATTAATGCAAAAGACTTGTTTGTTAACAGTCGAAAACAGTTTTAAGCATATGGCGATTACAATCCGCCATTAATACTGTAAGGCACTAAAAAATTAATTTATAATACATGTACGACAAATAAACTGATCAATAAGTAAAAAGCACACTTTTATATATCCTTGACGGCATTTCATTAAAATTATACAGCGGGTTTTCTACAATTGTGGTTCAAGTATGAACTAGGCATTAGTAATGATTGACACTCATTATTATCAACTTCTCAATTTTAAATAACATAGGATTATTTGATGATTTTTTTATGCCTATGCACAACAGATTGTTTTTTATCGCTAATATTCCATGTTAGATCGTATTGTAGAAACCCTGTAAGTCATGCACTATAATCAACAACAGTTTCTTTCTACTCGTATAGGTCATGAAGGTAAGCTCATTATCAGGAATATTTCTACAAAAGTCTGTGTTTATATAAAGAATGTGTTATTAAACGTTCGGACTTAAACATTAAGACAGCTGAAATAAACTCTCCATTTAAACTATTCATTAGATCAATTTTTCTTCATTTACAAACGAAACTAGTTTTCCGTTCATTTGAAAACTTCTTCTTCACTGTCCACGAAGAGTGACAAACCTGGTAGATTTTCCGATGTTCCCGCCGTCTATAAACAAACCGTCTGTACGTAAATCTTGTTTTAACGTTATCGTCCAAGGGTCGGCGTGAACATCTCGCAAGGGAAATCACAGATGAACTTCAACTCTGATGGTGACCTGAAGAACGAGGTCTCCTAACAGGAACAAACCTTTCTCTTTGCTCTTGAACTAGCCAAAAGAGTAGCCTGTAAACAATCGTCTCTGCGTCAGCATTCGTTACAACTGGTAGATGTTCTGATTTTGCAAATGTACATTTTTTGCCTTCATCGGCTTAATCGCGCAACGCGAGAAACTTTTCATGCTGGAGCAGAGAACTGAATTTGGATCTAAATTCACAATTCCAAAATTTGAGGAATACACCGAAAAAATTAATTGTACACTTTTTGTTTTGTCATGGATAGTGTTTTAAATTGTGTGGCTTTTGAAATTTTAACCCCCATTATGCTGTCTGGCTATGCTAATATCTAACTCCTAATTAAAGAAATTAACAACTGTTAAGCAGCAATAATGATGCAAGTAGAATAAGTGCTCCTGAAATCATTATAGTTTTCATTTTCTAGGAAAACGGTTTCGCTAGCAGGCTGTATTGTGCAGTTATGGTGCCAGAAAACCAAATATTTCTGAAAACAATTACAAATGACTTTCACGATATTTTGAATTCAAAAATGCTAAGCATTTAATCATCCTTTAAACAGATGTTTATCGGCGGACAGTAATTAGGGATGGATAGAGATAAACGAGTTCAAAGTTTGAAGAAATATTTTTCTTTTGATTTGCCTTTATAATCATCAGGACGTTACAATTAAGATGAAATTCCAAAAGAGCTCATCCGATGATATTCCGTGGTTCGCGACCATCAAAGAGGTAGATCATGCGGTTCCGTATCGGTTCACATGGTCCTGCGCGTAATACAGAAAACTTATATTTAATTTGACTCGTTTGATCACGAATATTCAAAACGTTTTTGTGAAAAATTTTTATAAGTATTCATAGAGAAGTTAATTTATCTTTGCTTAAAACTTTTTGAGTGAAACGTTTAAACTTGGAACATAAACGAATTGTGCGAATCGTTTTTGAACGTTTCGACATTGGAATGATGAACCTACTTCTCCAGTTATTTTCAATCAAATTCGTCGGCATCTCCAACACAGTGAATTCGGGGTAGAGATATCGACAGACATAACTTCGAGTCAGATGACAATAGTGACCAAGAATCCGCTGATGGTGACGATGGCAATAACGTTCAATCATCTCCAGAAAAGCGTGTACAGTCGAAGAAGTGGTCTTAGCCAGAAGAAAAGGTTTTAAAAGGTGCTATCAGCATTCGAATTCTTAAAATCTTGAAGGCTCCTTAGTAGAAAAAAGCATGTCTTCCTGGCTTTTTTTTATTGCGTTCCGTTTGAAATCAACAACATTATTATTATTATTTACAACTTGTATTAATACGACCATGAAAATCATCAATCCAAATACATAATTATCTATGTTTGTCCGGGTATAAGGCTGAAAATGCAACTTCGCTTCAAAGAAACTACGCTACAGTGCAACCATGACCTCCAAGACCAACCATGATCTCCTATTCTTTAGTTTTAAACAAAATAAAGACTGTATTCTTCCATTTGAATTCAATTTGAATCAAACTGAACTTTTTAATATCTTTGATGCTATAGTCCGTCTCGTTATATCGGTAGAGAAACTCACGTGACTAAAATGATTTTTTTGCAAATCAAATAAATACGCCTAAAAAATAATGCTCCGCACTTACGCACCACTATGAGCGGCGTTATGAGCTTTGACCTTCTCGTGTTCGATAGGATAAAAATTGCTGAAACCTTTCAAATTCCATTTTAGGAATCAAAAATAATAAAATCTCTTTGTTTGAAGTTTTGGGGAGAAAAGGAAAAAAAAAAGGGGGGGGGGACTCATGAAAACACAAAAAATCAGTCACGTTACTTAGGAGGAGTAAAGGAAATTAAAGGAGTATAGAAAATTAATGTATTAAGGGATTTCTGCGTGAGTTTCACTACTGATATATAGCCTTTCGCACCGTGGCTTTATAAACAAGTCACCAGGTAGTATTTCGTAGTATTTTGATGAATCGCCGCTATTAAGACATCGCAGTTTAATCAAATATTGCTGCAGTTGATCATTTTAGCATATTTTTGTAGAAAAGTGCTTATGTAATCGGTTAGTCCACCGTCCGTCCGTCTGTAGACACAATTCCAACAATGCATTGCGTAGCAATAGAGAGAGTGCGTGTATTGAATTGCTGGAAGAGACGAATTATCCTTGCATTGGGGAAAGCGCGTACTGAGCACATCGGTTCGGCTCTGCGCGTGCTGTAAACTTTAATGAGATAGTGCGCGTGCAGAGCACGTGATTGACGATTATTGAAAGGGGAGATCGGTCTCTAAATCAAAAGACTTTTTTATTCGTAGGGACCTTATTATTTATTACCATAAGTTGAAAACGAATTAATTTTTTCACTTTGTTTTCACCAATCCATTAATATGGGACAGAGCACGAACAAGTTCGAACGTGAGATAGCCGAAACAGGTATGTGCTCTAATGGCACGTGCTCTAATGGTACCATTATGATACCCCCTTAAAAATTTCCTATAACCAGATATGGCATGTAATATATCAAACAAATCGTCACGACGTATCATAAACGAATATATAAGATTAACTAGTGATATCAGAAATTGGTCTAGTGGCACATGAATGAATATAACGCTTAAATAATGATAGTGGGAATTGCTTAGTAGTACGTATTTTAATGATACTATATGGTACCGTTGTAACTTTCAATGTTAAGATATGGCATGTAATATATCAAGCAACTCGTAACAACGTGTCATGAGTGAATATAACGAATAATTAATGATAGGGGAAATTGGTTTAGTAGCACGTGTCCTAATGGTACCATATGGTACTCTTAGAATTTTCATTGCTAACATATGGTGTGTAATACAAGGTGATTATAATTAAAGTCCCTTTGTAAAAATGCTATAAAAAAACAACCATGAGCCCGAATGACTTCAAATTTGGACTGAGCATTCTTGAAGAAGGGGCATTTGATATGGGATAAGAAAAAAATAGTTCCAAAATTTATCACTAGATGGCGCTGTAAGCGGCATAACGGAAGCGGATTCAGCTAGAAGTGACATTTTGAATTGAAATACGACGGCTTTGGCATGAGTTGTTTATGGCATGATGTTTTTACATTAAAGTTGGTCAAGGAATGCAATTGACACTAAAACAAGTTAAACATGATTTTTTTTTTATTATACAGTACAGTATTAGCAAAAAATCAACTGTACCGGTCAATGAACATGATTGCTTCGGGTTTGATGATGGAAAACATGACTTTCAAGTCATTTAACAGTTGTGGCACTGTTAGTGCAAAGCCCATCCACCACGGCAAGGTCGTACCACATCGGATGGGAAAAATCGGTTTTTAATTGTCCTTGGGCCAAAAACCGCATAAAAAGCACATGATGATTCGGTTTTTAATTGTCCTTGGGCCA
>JAHWFO010002284.1:4314217-4387015 GCA_023313115.1 Rhysida immarginata
TAAAAAGCACATGATGATTCGGTTTTTAATTGTCCTTGGGCCAAAAACCGCATAAAAAGCAACAATGGAAACGCCTATTAATTATCTCGGGACTTGCGCAAGACATGTTCAATATGCTGTCCACCATTTTCCTCCGCAAGTTTTAACCGATAAACAGCATGTTCCACAACAGACCGGAGTGTCTCCGGGGTCACGTTGTGAACGTGGTGCGTAATCCGAGCCTTCAATTCCGCTAAATTTGCAACTGGGCCACTGAACACATGATTTTTAAGGTAACCCCAGAGCCAGAAGTCACAAGGATTGAGGTCCGGTGATCTTGCAGGCCAGGCTCTCGGAAAATGACGGCTGATAATTCTATCATCTCCGAAATGTGTCTTCAGCAGTTGCTTCACTGGCTTTGCAATGTGCGGAGGAGCGCCATCTTGCATGAAAATTATTCTATCCACGCATGCATGCTGTTGAAGTGTTGGAATTACCTGGTTGCGTAAAAGACACGCATACCGTTGACCATTGACTGTACAGGTAACGGGACCCGCAGGACCCACTTCCTCGAAAAAAAATGGCCCTATAATCAATGATGTTGTCATCCCGCACCACACAGTTACCTTTGCAGAATGAAGCGGTATTGAAACACATGCGAAAGGATTTTCCGTTGCCCATATCCTGCAATTTTGTGTATTGACAACGCCGTGGAGATAAAAATGGGCTTCGTCTGTCCACAAGATGTTCCATGGCCATTCATTGTCCACTTCCATGCGAGCTAGAAATTCTAAAGCAAACGTGTGTCTAATTGGCAGGTCAGCAGGAAGTAACTCCTGAACATGGGTAATTTTATAGGGATAACAATGCAGGATATTGCGTAAAATTTTATTGACCGTGCTCACAGGCATGTCTAAAGTTCGGGCAATTCCCCGTGCACTGCACGTTTGCACACCACTGTTCGACCCTTCCTCTAATGCTTCAGCCACATCCTCTACTGACGTCAAAGCAACTGCTTTCCTCCCTCTGCCAGATTTCACTGCAAAAGAACCTGTCGCTTCGAATTTTTTAATCATACACCTCAGAGCCTTTGCAGACATCGGACCACATCCTTTTTTCATTCCCTTTAATACCCGAAATTTCTTTAAAGCTGCTATGGCAGAGTCGCCATTCTTGTAAAAGAGCTTCACAAGCAGAGCGCGATCCTTCATTGACAGACCCATGGCAAGCTGCTGAGATACAAATATGACGAGAACGCCATGAGGCCTGCGTTTTTATAACACATGCAATGTCTCATGCGCATGCGTATCTTTCAATTTGCATAGTACAAATCCTCCTAGGCATAATATGCCGCTTACAGCGCCATCTAGTGATAAATTTTGGAACTATTTTTTTTCTTATCCATATCAAATGCCCCTTCTTCAAGAATGCTCAGTCCAAATTTGAAGTCATTCGGACTCATGGTTGTTTTTTTATAGCATTTTTACAAAGGGACTTTAATTATAATCACCTTACGAGCTGTTAGACCTATTGTTATCCCATAGCTTATTGGTATCAAGAGCATATTGCTGTTAGACTTAATAGTATCTAAAACTAATTACTGTGAGACATATTGCTAATTGGTAATAGTTAACCGCTTGCTTCAAAGGTAGATGATAACATAGAAACCCTTTAGTAATTGAATAGGAAAAAAATAATAGATGCTTACACAACGCTTCAGCAATTGAGGCTCATTTCGTTTAACATTATGTGGGAATGCCTATAAAGTAAAGAACTTTTATTTGTTCAAATATACAGGGTGTTTTTGAATTGAGTACAAATTTTTTGGGAGATGATAGAAGAGGTCCTTAGAAGTATTTTTTGTCATATGGGGTCCCCGCAGCTCCGTTTACTTACAATACTGTATTGAACAATCAAATGACACCGGGACGCAGTGTGCGTTGGTAGGCCTAGATTATTTTATTTTTAACAATTAACACAAGCAATCTACTGTAGTAACTTTTAAAGTAATTGTTTGCAAAGAAATTTCAAGGTGCACGTGCTTGTTTGTTGAAAAGTCTTAGGACAAACTTCGTCAAGGAGATTCCATGGTATCCAACCCCTTTGTAAAATACGATTAGTAAATGAACTAATCGCATTCTGGGAAAGCAGTAGGTAAAGATTTGTTTTAAAAAGTTCACTTGATGTACTTTTTACATGTGTAAAGTTAAACAAACAGTATGAATCATTTTACATGGACCAGTTGCTTGGCCACTGAGATCGCCAGATCTCACACCGATGGATTTTTTTTATGGGGACGCATAAAATCAATGGTGTACTCCGAACCCGTACATACCGAAGAAGAATTGGCGGCTCGTGTTGTCTCGGCAGCAGGTGACATCAGCGACCGTGCAAATCAACTGTTTCCACGCATACATCAATCCATCATAGGGCGTTGCGAATTGTGCTATGAAGCAAATGGCGGTCATTTTGAACAATTACTGTAAAAGTCATACAGTAGATTGCTTGTGTTAATTGTTAAAAATAAAATAATATAGCCCTACCAACGCACACTGCGTCCCTGTGTCATTTTATTGTTCAATGCAGTATTGTAAGTAAACGGAGCTGCGGGGACCCCATGTTCATATGACAAAAAATACTTCTAAGGACCTCTTCTATCATCTCCCAAAAAATCTGTACTCAATTCAAAAACACCCTGTATAAAGAATAACTTCATTCTCCATTTAACTTTTCAATTCTTCAAGTTAATTCGTTTAAATTCTCTCAATACATTAGTTCATAAATAGTAATTTACAATTTAGTTTTCATATTTATATATTTTCTCTAAAGTATTTTAAAATGTAGGTTAATTCTGTGTATCCCTGTATGATACTGTAACACGAAAATGTGCTCTCTTTATCCGCTTTGGCGGTAAAATCATTCTTGTTAGTTGATAAAACCACAAGAATCGAACAGATCTGGAGTTTAAACATCTCTTTGCAGTGTCTGCTCAGTCTGCTGAGCTGAGAGTGAGTGCTTTCCTGCCTGCGATGTTATAATGGCGGCACTCATTGAATGCTCCGCAAGACGGACTATCGAAAATTGTTTCTTTTATATTTTCCATCACTTTTGAAGGGTTTCTACTAGTTAAAAATATTTAGAGCGATGCATACTGCGAGGATTTCTGCAAACTTGTTGGAATAGGCTATATTAGAATTATTATAAATTTCTAAACCATATTTCAAAACCATATAGAGGTTTGTGAATCTGCTGTAGAATTTCTTTCTCTTGAAGAAAGAAAGTCATTTACAATATCGGTGCTGTATATATTCATTGTATGTATGAATTATATCATCATTACAGTAAATGTTGAAAGTGAGAAAACTTTTGAAGGAATTAGTCTTCAGATATATGTATAGAGAATAAGATATCACGGAACTTTAGATGAAGACTTAAATAAAAGCGAAGAGAAAAACCCTTCCAGAAACCTTTGATTAACACTTTTACATTTCAGTGTTCGTACATTTCAGTCACTTAAATAATCTGCAATCTCACGCTGGAAGTAATTTGTAGAAACGTTTTTATCTTCCTTTTTTATTTTATTTAAAATGGCATCTTTATACAGCCAACCTTCCTATAAGACGGCTCATTTGTACCGAATTATTAAAAACCCAGAATTAGAAAATTGAATCAGGTTAATTCGTACCCTGTTATAAGAATCAGTAAAGAAAAATCAAATTATTTGGTAACGTATTTGATTTGATTTTCTTCGAATAAGCATGGTTATATAGGCAGTTATGCGACGCAAGTGGATAAACAAATTCATGCAAGCAGACGTCTGCCCATAATATCGTCGAGCTGCTCGTGGCATCTGTTAAAATGCTGCATGGTTTGTGAATCTGCTGTAGAATTTCTTGATAAATAAACTAAAACATTGCGACGTACATGCATAAATAAAAACCCACGGGAATTCTCCATTATTTGACCATAAAAGTGCAATAGAAAAATTCATGCTATAGTGAGACAGCTTACAGTTAATTTAAATAAACTGTATCCAGTAATATAGAAATCATGTTATAAAGAGTATCGTTATAGAAGGACTGTTGCAATTTTTGCTCCGCGATATGTGGAAATCGCATTGTGAGAATACCGCGTTATAGGAGGGTAGACTCTATTGTATAACAGAAAATTTAGGTTGCAGTGGTTTAATATCATACGGTATAATGAATACTGTATAACTACTGTCTCTATCGAACTACCACGAATTTGTTTATAATTGTATAGATACAATTAGCGTAAAACAGGACTCTAATTTTGTTACTTTCATTAATGGCTTAAATAACCACTGCGTTATTACAATTATATTCATTGTTTGAAGCTATTCAAGTTATTAATAGTAAATTCTGTGTTAAAATCGTTAGAAAATATCAATTCATATTTATTACCTTGGCACTGCCCATATTGCTTATTCTGAACTTTTATTTTCTTACGATCATATTTCGCAATATAGAACGTAATGGATATAATGTTAGTCTTTATTGCTTTTATGAAAGAGAATTAAGGGCCCTCTAGTCTTTTATTTCCATCTCAGGAAATAAACTGAACCTGTAAAGAGTGTTTCTCATTTTCGTTTCATATGTAAGAGGATCCCTTTTCTCTTTGTCACATAGACATACAGGAAATTCTTCTCCTTTATACTTCTGCGTATTTGAAAGAAATATCCGTCGGGTTTTCTACTTTCATTTTGTTAATTTGACAATTTCACCGAAGAAATGAAATCAGATGAAGAAGTTAAGACTGGAAGAACAAGTGACTAATGTTACAGATTGCGTTAATGCATTGAAGGCGTTACAACTATTCTACTTTAGGCATTTGTCACCGTTTTTGCCTCGCAGTCCACTTGCCTCGTCTTCTCGCGAAATTTAACTTAGAAGAGCTCCACTCTGCTTTAATGGTTTTTCTCAAATTGAAATCCTATATCCTCCCCGTTTGCAAGAGTGGTCCGTTCCACTTGTTTGTAGGAAGGACCCTGATTTCAATCTATGTTCACTTTCTATCGAAAAGGCATGTATGCAGTGGATTTTCGAATTGAAGAAACACTTAGTCTTGAGGCATCTCTGCTCGTTAACAACTCGAGTTCAACTTCTGGTTAAAATCAATACATAGAAAGCGATGAATGTGGTGGCGCTCACTGATGTGACATCTTAAGAATATCCGCCCTCCAGTCTTAAAAGAACCAATGCAATTTTTGGAATTTGCGTTTGCTCAACGTGTGGACAAGAACTCGAGTAACAACGTAAATGTCATCGCTACTAATTTAAGATATTTGAAGAATGTTAGAAAATTGGTGAAGAACCTAACCGGAGGGATACGTCTTCAAAATGAAAGATGTTTAAACGAGAGATGCTATAATTAATTTTTTAAAAATGCTTCCAATTTTTTTTAAAGATTCCACTTTGTGAGAATAATCGTCGGTCTTTAAAATGATAAACTCCATAAAAGCAAAAATATTTTCTTGGATTATTTTTCTATTGAAATTAAAATTAGGAATATTTTTGGCTAAAATAAATAAATTGTGTCTCATTTATATTCTTCGAAATTCTCCTATGTGTCAGACAATGTGAAAGCCCTGCGGTAAAAGTCGAGGTGTTAGTGGTTTAGCATTGCTAGAATCGGCTGATGACCTTAACAGTTTGCCGCTGGTAAAAGACTGTGCAACTCAAAGAAGTGACATGACGAAGGAGTGACAACTATAAATATTTAAACAAAAATTTTAAGTTGAGGCACATATAAAGACTACAGGAATTAAGATTCACCTCGAAGGGTTACCAGATCAGTTTGTCGCACCTTATTTGGTTTTTCTTCTCCTGTTTACTGTGTTTCTTTCTGTGTTTTCGTGTAAAATTTCTTCACAAGACCTTCTTTTCATGTGTGTTTCTTCTACATAAGCTCCACAAGACCTTCGTTTCATCTGTGTTTCGTCTTCTCCACATTTGTATTTCTCCACATCGGGTGACTTTTTTAACAGTTTTTATTATTTATTTTATTTCTATTTCTTTGAATTAAAATGTAGTTATCATTTATTAAATTAATTATACATTTATTTGGATATAATCAGTTTTTGTCACTTTAATCTCATTACATTAATTTCATCTCAAACAAATCGTCAAATTCACTTCATTTCAGAATCATTTTGTCACTCAGTCAATCTACACATTTAATAAGCGCCACATGCATTTCAACCCCTATAAATCGAATGATTCTGGGACGAAATGAATGATTCTGGGGGAGGCCGTGGCCTGGTGGGATTTCACTGAAACACAACTTCCGTGAAGTTAAGCAACATCAGGCACGGCTAGCCACTGGATGGGCGACCATTCAGTGACTCACAATCTTCACCCCCCCCCTCCCCCGGCTGCTGTGGCCATCATGCAGCAGTCGTTAATCCAGGTTCATCCAGGGAGCCAACTCGTCGGCCTCAGGCCATACAGGCTCTGGATGGACGTATTGGATTACAATGTAAAAAAAATAAATAATTATTTGTTTAACTCATAAACTTGGAATCCGATAGCTTGCATTAACCTTTTTTCAATATCGAAAGTAATGATTCGTTCCCTAACCTAAACGAGGGGTTATTTTCGTGCTACTGTGATATTCACTTTTTTTGATTTTTTTCCTGATTTGTCACTTCTTCGTTAGGTAACTCTTTCAAAATGCCATTCCTTTGATACAGACACGGCCTAAGAACATACATTATAAGTTTTTTGTTTAGGGAAGACCGGGACAGGTTTGCACACTTTTTTATTATTATTTTTGTATTTTTAGTAATAAATCTATTTCACTCAATTTTTATATCTATTCATTAGTTAAAACTTTAAGCTGCAGTATGGTGCCTTTAATTTATTTTAAATTTATATTATCTTCAAATTAAAAATATAAATTACAGGGACAGGATTACAGAATGCTTACGGATGTTTCCACGCATTTAACATAATGGAATGTAAGTTTTATTAGAAATAAAATTCAAACAATTTGCAATATTTATTACTTCGTTTAATTCTGTGAGTACAAATGAGTCAGGATACACACATTTCAAATACAGGATAAGGGGAGGGAGGCCTTGGCCTGGTGGGCTTCCACTGAACACACAACTTTAGGGAAGTTAAGTCAACATCAGGCACGGCTAGTCACTGGATGGGCGACCATCAGTGAGATACGATCTTCACCCGACCCCCGGCTGCTGCGACCATCTTACAGCAGTCGTTAATCCAGATCCATCCAGGGACCCAACACGTAGGCCTCTGGCCATACAGGCCCTGGATGGATGTAATGGATTACGATCAATTAATTAAAAAAAATTACCAAATAAAAATTTACAGGGTACAAAATATACTGAATTCCCTGTTGTAATACAGGTTTCATGTACCCACCTCTTAAACTCTGTGAACTGTACCGACTGTTCTCCACGTTTTGACTTTTTATATGGCCTCCAGACTGTTTTGAACGGTAAGAGAATGTGTAAACCTACCTTTGTACCAAACCTGCCCCCGTCTCCCCTATTATCTGTTTATATTAATTCAATGTTCATTATTCTTTTATAGTGAGATTTTAAATTCCATTAAACTTAATTCTTTCTGCTATTATAGATTAAAATCAATTTTTAAATTTGCTAAAATTATGAATTCGTGCATTTTTTGTAAATGCTCAAATTGTTAATATTTCTTACAGCTTTATGTTAGCTTTACTAACTAATTTTAAGGGTACTATAATTTCCTATGACATTAATTTTTAACTTTTAACGCCCAAGCAAAGAGCAATTGCTATTCAGTTATAAAATTTAATGCTCATGGTGGAAGATTTTAAAAATTTTTATTTAAAAAATTCTGAAATTTGATACCGTCCTTTTCAGAATTTGCAACGTTTCAAATGGATCCAGTGTCATCAATTTAATGGGAGTGCAATTTGTTGTAATCCAAAATTAAATTGCATAATAAGGTTTTAGGGCCTAAATTAAGAAACATCCCGAAAAAGGTCACCAGGCCAAAATGGATTAATTGATTAAAAATGAGGGAAAGTTAAATAAAAGTTAATTACTTTTATGTTTCACTTTTATGTTAATTACTTTTATGTTTCACGAAGATTCGGTATTTTATCGATTCTTCGACATCCACTTATTTGAGTTCTTCATGTAAAGTTATTTTTAGATTTCGATTTATTGATGTAATTTTGCTATGTATAAATGAATATTATAATATTGCCTGATTTTACGCCTCTGTTTCCCCTCTAATGTAGCCACTCGTAAAAGCGTTTTGCTTGGTCAGTTTTATTCATCATTCAACTCATTTTTGGAGGAGGAGAAAAGACAGAAAGAGAAGGAAAAGTGTGTGTGTATGTGTGCATGCGTGTGTGTGTGTGTGTGTGTATGTGTGTGTGTGTGTGTGTGTGTGTGTATAACGATTTAAACGGTCATCATTTGGGATGGAGGGTGGAGGGAAGGTTAGAAAAGGGAAAGGCCTTCGTCGATCACAACCATACACGCACACATACTCTCTTTCTCTCTCTCTCTCTCTCTCTCTCTCTCTCTCTGATTATTTTTCCAACATCAATGGATTCCAATTGAATGGAACGTCAGAGATCCATAACCAATAACAAGCGAGTCTATCCCTGTTCTCGGCAGACCCTCGCACGGGAGAATTTATTTTTTTATCTCTTGGCCATGTGGGCCCCAAGTCACATTCATCTTGTCCCGTTTTATCGATGACCACAAAAACTGACCACTTACTTAAGTTTTGCGGGAGCTCAGAGGCGGATAATTTAGGTGGCCCATGAAATAGGAAAGTGGTGCATGATTTATTGAAATCCATTCACCGTCTACTTCAATTCGAAGAAGGGGAGACGAGAGCCACTGAATTTTTACGTTACTCCTTATCTGATCGGAAGTGATATTAAAGGCGAATTAAGAGGGGGGAGGGAGGTAGATGGCGCTTTTCCTTCATCTTTTCGATATAACTGTTGAAATTTTATTCCGGGCATATTTACGCAAACATAAATCTCTGCAGACTTTTCTTGAACTTATTTGTATGGAATTTTTTGTACGCAATTATTTACCCATTGAATATCTTTACATCTCAAATTTACTTTCTTATTGACTAGAGAGAAAGGAAATCGAATCAATCCGGAAAATCCACCGATTATACATTTTACATATGAATATATTCTGAAATGAAATTTAACATGAACTACGTGTATATTGGCTTTTGCCAGAAATACAAAAGTGGATAAAGAAATACATAAAAATTACGTATTGAAATAGGCATACTAATAAACGTTCATAGACATACTGAAGCTGTTATTCTTCTTAACAACTGAGCATGCTACCGTTCAAATACCTCATCCACTTTCACCAGGTGCCATAGGGAGCAAATTGGACCTGTCCAAATCAAGAGTAGATGAGACTCTAAAGTAGGAAGCATGTCATGTACTTTGTAGACCAGGCAGTTTGAGAGATTGTTCCGTCAAAAGCGGCATACACACACCATTGCAATTCTAACAAGGGGGAGTATCTAAAGAAAGTTCATCAGGAGCTCCATACTATAGGCTAAGTTACAATGGTTAAGTTGATGTTTCCTTGCACCTTGAAATGTGAACTTTTGCTTATGAGCAGCAACTTAACCTTTGTAGCTTAGCCTATAGTATGGAGCTCCTGATGAACTGTCTTTGGATATTGTCCCTTGAAATAATTGCAATGGTGTGTGTATATATATTGCAATGGTGTGTGTGTATATATGCGATGGAATGAAGTGATGTGGTGCGACAAATCAAACTATATACTTTTCCAGTCCATAATGAACCAGGAAGTGGCATAAGGCAAGAGAACGACATCTATCGGAATGTTATCCATAGGAAAGTTCGACGGTATTAGGGTAATGGTATGGTCTTGATCCACAGATTGTAATAAATGGCACTATGAACACACAACTCTATCAGATTTCTCTCAAAATTCAGTACAAATTAATTTTAATTCAAACTTTTTGATTAATCTAAGCTAACAGGCTTCCCATATTTCTGAAATTTTAATTTAAATACAGGGTGTACGAGACCACCCAATGCCAGGCTTTTTTTTGGAAGTTCGATGTCCTAGAGCTTTGAAGGAAAAGTTTTCATGACTTAAAACTGCGTGAAAAATTTAATGGTGGCTATTCCATTTTTCGGAAATGGCTGGAAATGGGCGCACCTGGGGTCCGCCTAAATACATTTAATGGGAAGATGGGTCGAGTAGGATTTGATAGGTCTTGGAAAAAGAAATGTCTTTTGTAGGAAACGTTTTTTTCAATCTGATTCCTCAGGAAATAAACAATAAAAACATTTTCACGTCACGTGTTTAATTCTGTTGAATGTTAACGATTCCTGCGCTTTGTTTGTTGCTATCGTGGAAGGTTAAATCTTATAATGTCTTTTTCCAATGAAGAAGCTTTTGATAGTTGTACGCTGCGAGATATCCTAATCGTACACATGATTCAAGAATGGTTTTTCATCGGATTTCGGTTTGTGTGAGCCACGCAAATCAGGTTCAGCCCAACTACAACACGAATGCTATGATCAGAAGACAGACGTGAAAGAGCTGATGATGTTCTAACCACCGTTCGACAGGATCTGGTCGTCTCCACGAGACGGCTCTCTCGAAACTCACCCCTTCCGCATTCATCTTTACCAGACGCTGGGAAGTTTTTCTACCAGAGGAGATTGGATGTCTGTCAGTGATATAGAAACCAGCCACAATAATTATCGGATGAAGCCATATTTAAAAGCAACGGAAGGTGATCATCATAATGCAAATTACTGGGCCCAGGAAAATCCTCACTTGCTCCGTGAGGTAGACGACCAAACATCTGTGGAGCTTGGATACGTTGTTTGGTATTATCGGAGACGACGTTATCGGCTCATATTTCTTCCAGGGTAACCTGAAAGGAGTAGCTTAGGTCGAACTTTTTGGAAACATGCTGCCTGAACTCCTTGAAGATATGATCTTAGCGACGAGGATTGGCATATGATTTTAGCAGGATAGCTGCCCTCACATTACTCGCGAATCGCGCGACAAGTCCTCGATCGCATCTTCCCTCTGCAAGCTGCCCCCCCACTCCGTCTCCAGACCTCATCCCGTAGATTCTTTCCTCTGGGGACGGCTTAAAAGAATTATATACCAAGAATAGCCGACAACTAGAGAGGGTATGCAAGACCGAACAAGAAGGACATGCACAGGTCTAATGCAGGAAGAGGCCCTCTCGGTTCGCAATGACGTGAGGAGGAGACTGGCGCAAATGCCAGCTGCAAAATAGATTGCTGCAAAATAAATACTGTAACTCGCTTACGCCGCTTCAGTGGACGACTACAGTAACTCCCGCCCTCGCAACTCGAATAGAGACTACGAAAGGGAGGGTAAACGAATAATTCGGTTGGATAAGGGGAAAAGGAAAAAAACGATACACACAAACTAGAATTGAATTGGGTATCCTTTATTTATGAATACTTTTTCAAGGTTATCAAGGTAAACATAACACCAAACGTCGGCTTAATACGATGCGGTTAATACAAAAACTAAAAGAAAGGAATTATTATTTTGTCTATTTGGTATTCCAAACCATTTCTTTTCATACACTGGGTCACTTTGTATTTCTACAAGAGAAAACTTTAAAGTTTAATATATCTTTCAAGTTCATTAATATTTTTCCGTGACGAATAGGCCACCTAATTTCACCATAAAGGTTAGACCAGAAAATTGTTAATACTGTAATTACGTGTCAGCACACTGAGTTCCAGCTCATCAAGCCATATAACATTAGTAACCCGTTAAGACGCTAATGGGGTCTGCCGAATCACGCCACAAGCGAAAAGCTTATCTATTATAGGGGTAAAATTCTGTCGTCAAAGAGGGAATGTTCTCGGCCGGGTCAACGATTAACTAACTTCGAAGGCCAACAACTTATATAAGGTATAACCCAAATTATTCCTGTTTCAGATTACGCCCCTATCCCAATAAACCATAGTCTTATGTTCTAACGTATGAAGGGTAATGGCCATTCTTTATCAAGTAAGTATCGGACTACGTGATCAATGGCAGGCAAGAGTTTCTCAAGCTTGACGACCAACTAAAGCTGGTGAGCTCCCTTTTACAGGACTTTTAAATAAGAATGAATGGTTGTGGTTCCACTCAGCATAAATCAAAGGCTTGATTCTCAAAATTTTCACGAAGTGACTCCCACGAGTCATAAGCAACTTTATATTTTCGGTGTCCCAATCAGCCAATACGCAATATATCAAACTTGATAAACAATCTACGAAGCTGTCAGGCCAAACTTTTCCCAATTAAGCAATAACTCGGCACACAATCAAACAACCTAAATAAATCAATAACGATGTAAACCAGGTGAGACACTCCGGATATACAGGTAAGGAACCTCTGCGCACGGGGAGTCAATCAAGTAACCAATATTCATTTAGGAAGGGGAGGGTGGTTAGTAGCGGAAGGCATACGCGTACGGGTCCCCCCATAAATAATATTCCATAACTGCTTTCAATTATCTTAGAAGGACATCCGTCTGGATCGGCTCAGGCAATTGCTGAATAAGGCAACTTAGGATAAATACGTCGAACATCTTCAATTAACCAATAATTACAACTTGGCAAAAAATTTCATTCCCCGGCCGAAGGTCTGGGGCGGAAAATTAGGTCGTTACAACATTTAATGTGATGAAACTCACCTGCCCTAAAAATGTTTTTATTTCCTGAAGGAACCCGATTGGGAAAAAAGTTTCGTACAAAATTCGTTTCTTTTTCCAAGACCTATCTAACGTCACCCTTCTTAACCCATGTTCCCATTAAAAATTTTTCAGGCAGACCGCGGGTGCACCCATTTGCAGCCATTTTCGTATAATGGGAATAACCACCATTGAATTCTTCTGCACACAAATTTTAGTCATGATTTCTCCAAACCTTGTAAAACGTCGAACTTCCAAGAAAAGAGCCTGACACGGATGATTTGATACCCCTGTACATCAAAATTGGTTACGTGAATGAAGCAAGATAATCATTTGGTAATATGCGCATGTGCCTTAGAGACAGTTTTTGAATCTGTCAAATGTTTTTTTTTCATTAATAATAGGGAACTTCTTCTCTATAATGTTAAAATGCGAAAAATAAATTGTACATGTTTTGACACTGTATTTTCGATACCGAGAGAAAAAATGCTTCCAATAATAGTTATAAATTCATGAAACTATTCAGATACGCTTATAAAATTAAATTTTAATCTACATGTATATAATTTACACAACTGAAAAGCTCAATGTTGCAATGTTTCATCTTAATTTCATTTGACAGGAATCTTAATCACCCAGTCTAAGTTTTTAATATCCTTTTATATTATTCGATGTGTAATTTTTAACACATTAAATCGCAATGTACCATATTATGTCTTTTTTAATCCTGCAAGGCATTCAGAATCCTTAATAGACCCTATAAGTAATGCGATTTTTCTACGATAACATATTTCTTACGGTTTGTGTGCGTGTTCTACTTTGAGAATTCCCTTTATCGATCGCTACTCCAAATGAGATTCTCTCTTTATAAACGCTGCAATAAAATGTTGAAGCTTCTCCAGTATTTATGAAAAGCTCTGTGTAAATTAATCCCACTACCGTTGTATACCAAACACTATGTATCGGGCTAAACGGAACACGTATTGTAAATGTCAAAAGAGGAAGCCACTTTTAAGAAATTTATCCGTCCGTTCCGCTTTTCTTCTTCACGGTGGCCAATTGTCGTTTTCTTTTATTTGCCAAGGACGCCCACTAAAACGGTTGAGCGCAGAATTGGGGGAAGATTACGTTGAAGACTTGTAGCTGAAAGTTTCTCCAACCCAATTATTGTCTGTAACCACTGTTCCATTAATCCAGTGTGGCAGCGTTATTTCATAAATTTGGCTAATGAGTAAACCGAAATCCTTTTGGCCTGTAAATTACAGCCGGAAAATACAAAAGATTAGCGTGTGTTCTCCCAGGCCCAAGACGCATCAGGATAATTGGATGAGGTCCATCATGGCTCACTTTAAATTATAGCATTGGTAACGTCGGGTGGCTGCCATCCTTCCTTGGAGGTTTTGCACAGCGCTCTACGAAATAAATTTGAGCCAGGATTTTAAACGGGTGCTCGTTTCCAAGCAACGCACCTTTAATATTTTATCGCTGATGTTTAAAATATTTTTTTGATACCCGACTCATTCCGAGTAGAAATGTTCCTTGGCTAAGGGAGGTAGAGAATTTAAACCGCGGCTTATTTAATTTTGGAATAATTTTTCACGCTTTACTGTCAGTTAATGGACTTCCAGAGATGCAAACGCTTCGGTAATTGGTGTTGAACTCTTTTTATTCGGTTACAATCGAATTTGTTTCGGAATTTAATACTAAAAATGTATTTAAGTACTAAACTATAGAATAAATGTTTTCGTTTTGTATTAAATTTTAGTTGAATCTTATTTCTACATTTACTAGTTTCATTTCTACCTATAAAATAGTAATCCTATTTTTTTGAGTTTTACGATGGCTTAAAATATTCTATAAATGCTTCTCTGTTTACGTGTTTTAATTTTCTTAAAAAATTCTTAATTACTAATGTGACTTCTTATTTTCTCCAGATAGTTTCGTGAAATATACGAGTAAATAATATATTTCTTTCATAAAATGTTCAAATTTGTATTTCAAGGATAAAAAACTTAAAATCTAATCATTTAATCCTCTTTAGCATTTATTTCAGTATTAAACAAGTAAAATAGTAATAAAATAGCATTTTTTTCAAGAAGGTTTATAACTCCAATACGGTGCAAAGAACTTACAAGCTATAGAGCTTAATCACGTTTATGAACCAATATAACAACCTACTAAACAGTATTGTATAGAATCAATATTGCAGTTGCCGCTCAGTACTTGAAATTTTTATCGCCAATAGCGATTTTATTTTAGACAGAAGCTCATGTTTTTAGCCAAATTTAAAATTATCAAGCAGAGCTTATTGTTGAAGGAAAAAACAGGAATTTTATTATTATTAATAATAAAAATAACAAATTGTCCATACAGTAAACAAAGTTAAATAAAGCTTTCGCTTCTACGGTGGTTTTATGATCTTTAACATTTTCGTCAGCTTTCGAAAATCATCAATTTTAGACGTGACTGAACATTTATTGTAAAAATATTTTTCTATTTTAAAAATATTATTGTTTTCCGGAAATATGCAAATTTTACAAAAAAATAACTAATTCTCAGAATTGAATATTTCCAGCCATATTTCTGGAACCAAAATGTTTTTATGTGAGGGCTCCACCATGTACTTAATAACATTTGCCCGAAATCTCACTCTCAGATAATTAATATCGGAGTCATTATTTTTTCCCGATGAGTTATAACATTTATCAAAATTGGTGATTTTAAATTGGTGGGATAGGCTATTTGAAACGATCGTATCGCTCGCTTATGTTGTTAACGCATGAAATCGTGTTCAGATGTCTTGATAAACGTCTTATCCTTTCGAGAATGCGTGAATCATTTGATAATTAGCCAATTACATGTAATTATTTTTAATCAAAGATACTGAAAATTCTCTATATATAATCGTGCATATAAATAGAATTAGCCAAGTACGAGGTGCATTCAAGTTATAACACTTCTGATTTTTTTTCTCAGGACTGAAAAACGATGAAAAAATACGGTTATTTGAAAATACGCGCGGACTTGTTGTGAATGCGTGATAGAAATGGCAGCACTGTACGGCATACAGAACTTTAGCGGCAGAGGCGAGAGTCAGGACTGTTTTTGATACTTAAAATGGGAACTTTTTCATTACAAGAATAGCGTGTAATAATTCGTTTTCTCCATTTGCCTGGTATGACACCGATTGAAATTCATCGCCAGATGAGTGAAACATGTGGTGATGGATGTGTCTAATGTGCATTCGTGGGTGCGACAGTTCAAAGAAGGCAGAACGTCGTGTGACAACAAACCAAGACAATCTCGGCCTCGCACCAGCCGGTCTGACGACATGATCGAGCGAGTGGAAAAAGTTGTTTTGGAGGATCGCCGAATGAGTGTGGAACACATCGCCTCCAAAGTTGGCATTTCGGTGGGATCTGTGCAGACGATCCTGCATGAAGATCTGAAAACGCGACACTGCAGTTTCTTCGTGACAACAAATTTAAAGTGATTTCTCATGCTCCCCACTCACCTGACCTGGTACCTAGCGACTTTTGGCTGTTTCCAACGATGAAAGATACTCTCCGTGGTCGCACATTCACTAGCCGCGCCACTACTGCATCAGCGATTTTTCATTGGTCAAAACAGACTCCTAAATAAAAATGTGTACAGTTGCAGGGAGATTACGTCGAGAAGTGACACAAGTTGCACAGTTTTCATGCGATTAGTTTGTGAGAAAAAAATCGGAGGCGTTATAATTTGAATGCACTTCGTACATTCGCCAAATGTGGTAATTTATTCGTCAGATTAGTTCAGCTATCGCCACTGGTGCTTTGGCGAGCGGATTGCAAAGTTATTTTTTCTTCACGGTTTTATGCTATACAATATACGACATTCTACACTATTACATACCAGAGATATGTAGGAACGAAATCATCATTAACTATTCAGTACTTATTTTTTATCAAACTATGTCTGCACAGCTGTGTACTCAAAGAAATCACCAATAAATCTCTTAGGTTAAAATCTAGTATATGTCAACTTTTTTGTGGGCAAGTGGATCTTGCGTCTCCTGTTTCTTCACACAGTAAGTAACTACAGACCCAGAGATTTATTTCTACTTATTTAAGCACAGAGTTATTATTATGATTTTCCAGTAAAGTTAGTACTACAATCACTAGAGTCTTTCTGTTCAAGTCTGAATTTTGTTTTTCCAATTTGGGATTTTAATTCGTAGTGGACAGAATAGCAGAGTTTTTGGGGAAAAGTGGACCGACCGCTCTCTTCTTAGCTATAAGTATCCACACTTTGGTTACACTTTTAACTTATATTCAACAGATTTATTGCGCAAATTAGCAAACTATTATCTTTCCTCATTGTAACCAAGTTTGATGCATTTGAACTATTTTCAGATATTTAAAGAGCGTCTTAATTCAGTACACTACGATTCAAAATCCTAAAATGTAAAACAAGAAAAAAATCATCAAATTTTCCGCAAAATTTCTCTTTTCTCTCTTTATTACCGGAAGAGAACAAAAATTTCTCTAAGCAATGTTCGTATGCCACAGGTAAATTTCATAGAGTTGTTATTTTTTTCGCACATTTTCATAGAAAAGTGCTTATTTGATCGATTTGTACACTTCAACAATACATTAATGCGTTGTTTATAGGGAGACTGGGTGTAGTGAATTGCTCGAAGAGACGAATCATCCTTGCATTGGGGATAACGCGTGCTGAGCACTTCATTTCGTACCACAACTTAAAAATGAATTAACTTTTTCACATTCTGTTTTCACCAATCTATAAATATGGGACAGAGCATGAACAAGTTCGAAGGTCAGATAGCCGGAATAGGTACAATAGCTGGTGCTCTAATGGTACTATTAGGGGCCATCCATAAATTACGTCACACGAATTTCATGATTTTTGGAGCCCTCCCCCTTCCTTGTCACAGGGGGTCACATTTGTGTAACCCCCCCCCTCCCCTGGTGAGACGCCACATATTTTGCAATTTTAAATTTAGAAATTATTAAATAAAAACAGCACTTCCAAAATTATTTATATAGTTCTGATTAAAATCTTTTTTTATAAAACCAACAATAAATTATACATTTTAGAAAATTTACAAAACATAACAAATCAAATGAACGATCAAAATTAATCATCTTGTGTCCATGGACTTTGAACCCATTCCTTATTATTATTAAATTAATAGAGTTATCAATATTTTAAAGTTTTTCGTTAGAGTTGAAGTGTAATTTTTAATACTTTAGATTTATACATGTGACTTCACGAAGCTTATGACCGTCCCCCAGCACGTTACACGATGTCACACTTTGTTCACCCCCTCCCTCCCCCGTAACTTGTGACGTAATTTATGGATGGCCCCTTATGATACACCCTTAAAAATTTCAAATGACAAGATATGGCATGTAATATATCAAACATCTCGTAATGATGTGTCATGAATGAATATAACCAGTAATTAATGATGGTCGAAACTGGTTTACAAGTACGTGTTCTTATGGTGATATATGTCAGCTATGGAACTTTCAGTGCTAAGATATGGCATGTAATATATCAAACCAACTCCTTACGAGTTGTTAGACCTATTGTTATCCATAGCTTATTGGTATCAAGAGCATATTGCTGTTAAGTCTAACAGTATCCATAACTAATTATTGTTAGACGTATTGCTGATTGCTAGTAGCTAATCGCTAGCTTTAACAGTAGATGATACTGTAAAAACGCTTTAATAATAGAATATGAAGAAATAGACGCTTACACAGAACGCTTCAGCAATTGAGACTCACTTCGTTTAACATTATGTAGGAATGCCTGCATATTAAAGAACTTTTATTTGTTCAAATATATAAAGAATAACTACACTCTCCATTTAATCTTTCAGTTCTTCAAGTTTATTCGTTTAAATTCTATTTTTACATTAGTTTACTTAAATAGTAATTTACAATTTAGTTTTCATATTGGTATATTTTCTCTAAAGTGTATTAAAATGTATGTAAATTCTAGGTATTTAAGTATGGTATCTCGCTGCTATAAGACGAAAATGTGTTCCTTTTATCCGTTTTGGTGGTAAAATCGTTCTTGTTAATCTTACCTCCGATCTTTAATCTTTGCACTGAATTCAGTTGATTCCATGCTGCTATATTCTGCTTAGGCGTCATCCTGAAAACCCTAGCAGCTAGTCGTTTCTCGACTTTATATTGCAGCTTTTTAAAGCTTTCATTCGAATCAGTCTCATGAAATGCAATATTAATTGTTTTCTATTGCTTCGCTTTCGCCCTGGGAACAGAACGAAACGTGGAGCCGTAATTTTATTCATTTTCGGATCGTTAAAACAATTTTCCCTTTTGACGCTAAATATTTTACACATTTTTCATTAATTACAGCCCTCGATTAATAATCTTGACTTGTACAAATGAGCCTTTCATGATTAGAATGTTTACTTTCTTCTCCGTTGTTTCATTTAGTGTGTTTGTTTTTTTTTTCGTTTTCATTTCTGGAAATTCTTATTAAATTTTTTATCGAAAATCAGACATTTATAAATTCTGGGAGTTTCTTGAAGGAAAACTTCAGAACATAGTATGCACATGTCAATTATACGGTTTATGTCAGAACTACTCAAGATTATTAGGAATATCGATTTAGGAAAACTAAAACTTTGCCAAATCAATAAAAAAATGAGTGAAATAGTCAACCGGCTTACAAGTTTAATATATCAATTTGAATAAAATGTTTCTGTCGCAAGGTAAAATTTAAATCGTCAGTAAAATGGAATTAATTTAAATTTTTAAAATGTACCGTATAATAAAATTGTGGAAGTGTTGCCAAAAATTGCATTCTTTCTTCAAAATATTCTTTAAAAGTACAGTCCTTATGAATTCATCGATTCCATGTCGTCATAAAAATTTGATTTAAGTTGCTGAACCCAATTTATAAATAAAATATAATTTCGTCTGAGTGAACTGAATCGACCAAAAGCCAAGATTATGCGCTTAAATATTAATCGTTGAAAATTTCACCGCTAATTGGCTACAGTAGGGTCGTTAACCACGCTTTAATTAATTTTAAAACCAAAACTTTGATACGGATAAAACTCGACCAACCGTGATGACATGTGCACATTTGTCTACACATCTAAAACTTCTTCATTGAAAAATTTAATGCCAGAGACAAATTACCTCCCTTTTAAATGATATGAGCGTAATATTATCAGATCCCCGAATGCAGGCTTTCGCCCGATCTCGTGGTAAAATGTTGCACCAAGCCAAACTTGCTCATATTTCATGCTGACTCTATAATGCATGGGTTGGATTTGAGCCGGAGCTTTTGTCGCACTCTGGTCGACCAACGAAACCCACGAGTTTCAAGCACTCCCGAGTTGTTGAGTGATTTGTGAGCGAGATCTAAATGTCAACAGCGGTTGGCCGAAAACGAATTACGCGTCGATGGGAAAAAGGCTAATATTGAATGTCTCGAACTGCGACTGACCGTTCCCTCTCTGCTTAGAGGGTAGCAGCGGTCGGGGAGTTGGAATTGTGTACAAAGAAAGTCGCACCTAACACCCCCGCTGGGTGAAATTTGTGTCCGATCGTAACCGATCGAAAATAGCCTTTTGAACGGAAACGCCGTTTATGCCTCACTTGCCCGCAAAGTGCCTAACACGGTATTTTCATTGGGAAAGATGCTTGTCGCCTCTTCCTGTTACCTTTCATTTGTAAGCTGCAACATGAAATATGGGACGCGTGAAATTTTTTTAATAACCGAAAAGAAATGCCAGTTGTTTCCGTAGAAAAAAAAACACGCACAAGTTTCTTATTATGATATTGTCAGTTAAAATTGATTAAAGCAAGGTTATCTTATTCGATAGAATTGAAATAGGCAAAGCAGTACATCTTAAAATCATTATAGAATACTAGCGGAACCCGTGGAAATTCCACGAAAAAAATGAACCATGAGATTGTAAAATAAAATAGAAAACGACTTAAAAGTTTATTAAAAAAATATAAATCCTACGTAAGTGCAAATACAACATTTACAATACTTAAAAACATTACTACATTTACATAAATAATGCACATTGCATTGTGGCGTCATTTATATGGTATCCAAGTGAATTTAGTATCTCTTTGAATATGATGTTCTTTGTCACAGTTTTGTTACCATTCTTTTCCTGCTTACCAGAATCCAACTTTAATTTTCACATCTGACTATCTGCGTGCTCTTAAAAAAACGACGTACCGTGACTAAATACTGATTCAAGAATAAACAGACGCACTCTGATAAATGTCTTGCTTCTTGTTGATGGTGATTGAATGTGTAAAAGGGAGATTGGGGTCAATGGGAGCCAACTATAGCATTGGGATTAAACATGACTCTCCATCAAAGGACCATTGATGTTGGTGCTTCGATGGAATGTTAATGTAATCCTACTACTTTTAATCTTGCGCCGTTACATAGACGTTCTGATAGACCCAACAATATAAAATGAGTAGATCGCTTATGTGGCCGCCATCTTTGGGGCAATTTGATAGGGGCAAAAACTGGAACTAATCTCTATTATTACTGTGGGCGCCATTACTGTGGTTGTCAGAACAACATCGTGCTTGCAGTCTGAAATTTCATATGCGACCTCTCACAAATTTAGTTCTTTATTAATGTCAAAATCTTTCGCATTATCTACACGAAAAAGTGCGGGTATCACTGAAACGACGGTAACATGGTTGGATATAGACATCTTTTATGTATCAACCAACCACGATATAAAAGATGACCAGGATTTTTACATGAGAAAAATATTCTAAGATGCAGAAAGATAAAAACACATCTTGTGAACCTTTACTACAATTTAAAGCGGAAAAAGAAATTGGCATTGAGTTTTACTGTGTTTGTAAACTACACACGTAAACATTCAATGAAGGCCATTTTCTGCCAACCACAGCAATGGCCGCCACGCCTTCAAATGGGGACGCGGTGGTAGCACTGTAAGCAGCTGACGAGCGATCCCATCACTTTATATCGTTGGATAGACCATTGTTATTGATCCTATTTTAATTTGAGTCTGTTTTAAGTGGCATGCCAGCTGGTGTTAGTGAGTTTAGGAGTTTCATAGGATATCTTTTAGACTCTGAAGGGTCATCAGCAAACACTCTGTCTATAACACAATAAATCTAGATCCAAGCGTGACTCAAGCGTTATATGCAAACCATCGAATGAACGGACGAAACGCAAGTAGAATTATTAATAAGAAGTAGAAGTAGAAATTTTGCAAGTTCCTGTGCAGTGTATTAGGCATTGTATTATCACATTTAATAAATAAATATTTGATTTGTAGTTGTTATTAATTCTCTGAATATATACGTAAGTAGCAGATTAATCATTCAATATACAGGGTTATGATTTGTTTTATATATTACATGCCATATCTTAGCATTGAAAGTTTCCAAATGGTACCATATGGTACCACTAGAGTACGTACTATATCCAATGCCTGGTATCATTGGAAATAGTATATATACCATTCATGCCACATCTTAGTATTGAAAGTTTCCAAATGGTATCTTATGGTAACAAAGTACGTACTACTAAACCATTACCGAATATCATTAATTACTCGTTATTTTCATTTATAACAACCCGTAGCGAGTTGTTTGATATATTACATGACATGTTTTAGGAGTGAAAATTTCCAGTGGTACCATATGGTACCATTAGAGTACGTACTACTAAACCATTACCGAGTATCACTAATTACTCATTATATTCATTCTCATTCATGACACTTGTTCCAAGTTACTGATATATTACATGGCATATGATAGCACTGAAAATTTTTAGGGGGCATGCCAATGGTACCATTAGAGCACGTGATAATCGAACGCGTACTATTGTACCTATTCTGACTATCTCACTTTCGAACACGCTCTGTCCGTTATTTATCGATTGGTGAAAACAGAACGTGAAAAAGATAATTCGTTTTCAAGTTACAATACTAAATAATAAGCTCCTTACTAAAAAAAAATTCCTCGTTGGTTTGCCTGGCACAGGTTGTATCCGTGGCTCAAGCATAACGTACGAACGAACGGACGAAACACAAGCAGAATTATAATATAGATAGTCATAGGCAATATATATTCTTAAACATTATTTCGCCTTTGTTATTTATTTCTCCCTTTTTAGTACATGTATTTATTAGTCATCAGTGTAATCACACGCATAGCGAAATAATAGGTAATTAACGCTAGACTTTCATCGAAAGAATTTTACCACTTTGGTTATAACATCTAAACCAGTATAGCAATAAAACGACGATAACGTGTGATATTGAAATTATAATTCTAATTATAATTACAATTCTATAGAATTCAGATCTTCGTACAATTTCAGTGCTTTATAGATTAAAAATAATGTGAATATTAATACTGCAATTTTATTTGTAATGAAACTGACTCAATTCGGAGATATCTGTGATTAATCTACAAACTGGTATGCGGCTAGTCAAAACATAGAATCAAAAATTTCTGCAGTTGTAAATGCCGTCTTTAGGGCAAAATCTGGCGCTGCTTTAGCATGAAAGGCAGTTAAAATTTTATTGGTGACATTCGCTGCAACAGCGCCAATGATTCGGGCTACAAAGGCAAAAGCGCAGTTCAGAAAGACTTTCGGATAACAATCTTTGCACGCCATTGGTCTTACGTTACTTGCGATCCTTCAGAACGGTGGCCACATTAAACGTGATCCGTGTTCTCGTCGGCGGAGTAGGTTGATCATGCTGAATAAACCGTCAGTATTCCTTTCAGCAAAGCTGCTTGCTAATGTGTTTTACTGAATTTTGTCATGTGGTGAAGCAGAGTCGGAATAAAATTTTAATTGATAAAAAATAAAGGTTTAATGCTCAGCTGAAGGAGTAAAAAATAATAAAATAGCATACAGCCATGAATAGCTAGCAAACGGTTGGATATAAAGCTCTAAAACCTTAACTAGGTAACCAAACAGTAGAGTTTAATGTAAAGCACTAATATAGTTACAGATGGTCTTAATAACGTTGCACGTGCCGATGCGGGATTACAACGGGCTAAACCTCGAGCATTTGAAACACATATACTCGTTGAGCCAATAACTGGGCCGAGTCACTCTTGACCAATGATATTTAACGTAAAGTATCACAAATAACGAGCACACACACGCCACTAATCAATCCCAAGAAAGGGCTTGCAGTATAGGATTACTCGTTGACACTTTCTACGGAAGAATAATTAAAACCGCAGTGTAGTACCCAATTATGCAATTTCGTACTGTATTCTGATCGAAGCAATAACTCTGGTAGTCAAAACTGACGAAGGTTCAAAAAGCAATAAGGACGCTCAAACTGAGAATACGCTTATCCACAAGCTTATCATTTATCATAAAAAGCTCGAGATGGAAGGAGTTAAATAGCTATCCCCACGACGGCTTCTTTGAAATATCCTTCCAGCGAAAATGGAAAAATTCCACACAAAACCTTTGGAAATTCATATTCAACCCTAGTTCAGGGAACAGCCTTGCCCAGTCATTAATCTATTTGTCATTACCGTCAAATTCAGCCAGAGGAATCTTAATAATTCTATTACAATCTAATGTTTGATATAATGAAGTCTCTCTCTCTCTCTCTCTCTCTCTCTGCCTCCCTCTCTAAATAGTCTCATTCGTTGCTTTCCTCTTCCAACGGGAAAATCACACAATCTGATTAGAGGTAAGCATCACATAAATTGCAAAAGATATCGTTGTATATTGTTACAGTACTTGAAGAGATCCAATTTAATTCATTACATGAATCTCCAAAAAGCTCCCGTTGCTTCTCGCAAAAGAGCTCCTTGTAAGGTGACAACGACTTTACCGTTGGGCATCCGCCAAACCAGCTTCGTCCATTTGATTGCCAGAATGTGTACTCGCGTGGGTCATCAGTCCATAGGACATGTTTCCATTGCTCCATGCTCCAGTTTCTGCGAATTTTACACCACTCCAAACGTCAGCTTGTGAGCTGACTCCTCTTCTCGGACTCGTCAATGACGTTGTCGGGCCAAAACTTCAAAGCACGACTTTTCCATAATCCTCAGTTTGGTAGTCGTTAATCTATTGAGAACGCTGCCCATTGCATTACACTCGCCCCGCGTTCTACGCTCTCCGTCCCAGTTTTTCTCCTCTCTCCTCGCAACCGATTTCGAACCTTCGCTTCGTCGCTCCTCTCTCCAGCCTCCTTTTTGCTCTCGCATAATCCTCTGGCTGCGCTTCCTCTGACGTTTCTGTTTCCTTCCGCTGAAGTTCGAATTTATCACGATCCTCGACGCGAAGGCTTTCCCATGTTACAGATTTAGCCGTTTGAGAATTTTAATAATTTTTAATAATAAAAAAATTTAATTACCCTATTTAAAATGTCAAGGCAGAAATTAATCTTCTCGAGTAAGGTATAGGATAGTAGCTGAAGTTCTGAGATCTATTTTAACCCTTTTATCTGCACTTTTTTACCCCCTCCAATTTTTTTTAATCGAAATATTGATTTTCTCGAACGTAGTATTTAGAAAATGTAAAAGAATTCTATCTTCTTTGGTTTCTCATCATTTCCGATCGAATGATATACAGGGTGATTCAGTCAATTTCTGACCATTTCAGTACTATGATTTATTGACCCATTAATGTTTACAAACTTAGTATTTCAGTATGATATTTTAGGCAGTTCGGAGTTTTTATTCCCGTGGAAAAGTCTTGATGATATGCTCAATGTGGCCACCACGAACGTTTTGAACTGCTCGCAGCCGAATGGTGAAGTTGTTCATAACTCTATCCAGGATTTCTGCATCCACAAGGGTGCAGCAGTCGACGATGCTTTGTCGCAGCTGGTCTAGGGTTCTTGGTGCTGTAGTGAACACACTGTCTTTAAGGAACCCCCAGAGATAAAAATCACGTGGGTTTAGGTCAGGACTCGTAGGGGGCCAAAGAAAGCCACACCCAAAGGTTCAAAAGACACTGCTTCTAGTCTATTGTCTCCAAAAAATAGTAGTAAAGTATAAGTAGCAGTTGTAGTTTGTTTCCTTATGTGTAGCTTATCTAGTCTAGTGGTTAAGTCTCCTGCTTGTGACGATCTGGAAACCTGTTTGAAATGACACGATTTCCGAATTTCTGATTGAGAAAGTCTAGCACTTCATTAGTTGTGTGAGGCCTAGCCCCATCCTGTTGAAACCATTGATGTCGAAGCGGTATACGCCTCCTTCGCAGCTCGGGGATGAAGAAGGTTTCCAACATGTTAAGGTTTCCAACGCCTGTGACTTTACGGTGCCCTCAAAAAAGAACGGACCAATGATGCCTCTTTTGGAAATCGCGCACCAAGCCATAACCTTTCGTGGATGAAGAGGTAACTTATGGATCTCATGAGGCTGCTGGGAACCCCAAAAACGAACGTTGTGTTTATTAACGTCACCTGACAGATGGAAGAAGGCCTCATCTGACACCCACAGGTTGTCCACAATGTCCTGATTGGCTTCCATTTCTGCTCCAAACTCCATCGCAAATTGTTGTCACTTCTGTCTTCCAGTGTCTGTTAACTCCTGATAAACATGGATCTTATATGATAACAGGTGTAAATCCTTTATCAAAATTCGCCACGTCGTGGTATACGACAGCTCTTCTTCAATGGATAGACGGCGAACAGATTTTTTGGTAGGGGAATCGACCAACCTTGTGCGAACATTTTCGACAACTTCGGCCTTTCGAACACGAGCTTCGCTCCCGCCTTTTTTCTTGCCTTTAACACATCCAGTGGCACGAAATTGCTTGACAAAATCCATGAATGCTTGCCTGCCTGGTGCGTCTCGACAATTATACTCCTTCCGGAACTTTCTTTGCATGGTTACAGGTGATTTTGTCTCGAAATACCATTCGACAACCTTGCATTTCTGCTCTGTTGATAAACGGGCGCCATTTTTCAACAATTTACGATTTTCATGCAGCGCCGTTGCAACAATACAAACTCCAACTATTTAGAAATTCCATATGGCGCTCATACTCTTTCAATTGTTTATCCCTAATGCACGTCATTCGAGTGAAATGGTCAGAAATTGTCTGAATCACCCTGTATATATAGCCATAGTTCTAAAGACCAAGTGACTGCCACCCCCACAACTCCGATCCCATTGAGACAATTTGGCCCGAACTTCATAGTAATTTATATCTTGCCCAGAGGAATCAAATTTCACTCCTTTATCTACCTAAATTTATGTAGACCTTTCGGTCCCCTCTAACTTCCACTCCAGAAACTCTGAGCCCAGTGGGCCAATCAAAACCAAACTAGTGAAGGTGGACATGCACACAGTAATATCAACTATATTCCGAATATCAACTTTCTACTTCAAAAAATGCGGAAATTATGAAGGGCACAGACGGACATTGTAAAACCAGTAAGTAGCTACTTAATAATCTGCTTGTCCGTAGACTGAGGATTAATCAACGATCTTGTTTGATCATCTTCCCTTCATTTTTGGAAAAAGGTGAAAATCACTAGGCGCCAAGTCGGGACTATAAGGGAGATGGTCTCCTGCAGCTGCCGCAACACAACAAGAACTGCAACTGAGAGGTTTATTGACCATCGCCCTTACATTTCCGATGTGCGCTTAGTGATTTTTACCTTCTTTAAGCAGTAACTTCATGGCTTCAGTCATTGGCGGCAGATGAGTATAACATCCACATTGAAAAACTTGTGTCTCGTTATTAGAAGTGCCTCAAAAACATTAGCGATTATGGAAAAAAGTAGTAAGAGATTTATAATGTTTTGTTTTGATATCTTTTGTCTTCTGTTTTGATATCTTACCCACTCGTTCTTTATTTTTTGGACGACTTATACTTTCCTGTTCTTTAACAATGCATTACAAAGCAGTCAATTCTTCTGTACCAGGGATTCAGGCGTACTTATTGAAGTCCACAATACAAGTCATGGAGTTATTGCTTTGAAATGCATAAATTTCTTGTAAATAAAAAATACGGGTGATGGAAGTTAGTATGTCTATTAACTTATGGATTGCCTCTTTTTTCAGATTCTTCTTTTGGAATGTAACCTTCTTCAGTTTTACTTAGTATTACATTCCAAAAGAAGATTCTCCAATCCTACTGGATACTCTAACATTGAAGAATAATCCTTCACTATTTAGAATAACTCTAAACTTCGAAGAAGGTTCAGAAAATAATGCTGCGCATTTGCTTGGGAAATTCTTTATTCAAAAACTAATGAAAATTACTCACGAAATAAATAAATGAGTCAGTATTGAAAATTACTCACAAATTTTTTCCTTTACACCCTGTTTTGTACATGGTACAAGTCCTTACGTCAGCGCCTAACCTAACTCCTCCTAACCAGATGTTATCCTGTTATCGTAGTCATGCTTTCACTGCAAGAATTACGCCTTTGTCATCAGCAAACCTTGTTACATGCATCAGGGATGGCTCGATCATGTCTCTAGCAGGGATTGGGGAGAGCACCCCAACCTAATTTGAGGATTCCTTTCCAAAGTTTGTAAACTTGTTTATTTTAACAGATTGCTACAGCTGGCTATCTTTCATAAAGCCGTGCAATTCTGCACTTGATCATGTCAAATTTACAGCGTGCAAAAATTTCACCTTTTCGGCTGACGTGAGAAAATTACGGTGAATTACTTTTTGAACAATCTTAGTAATATTTGCTGAGTGTAGTGTTGATTTTAGTTTAGCATGTTTCGTTTATGTATATTAATTGCCTAAAAGGCACTCCGTTTCGCACGCTGTTAAACATATTACCAGAACTGGCTTGTTAGCTAAGGAGCCAGAGTGTGAAATGTCGCTTGAAAAATGACTGCTTTCCGATTTCAAAATCGGTTTTATAGCAACTAATCTTAATAAAAGTATTAAAGACTTAGTATTATTTATTCGTGGGACCCTTTAGTATTAGCGGCAATAATCAATTTTCAAACCCTTTCATTATGATAAGTATAACTATCAAATAAATTTTCATGAAAGCATGTGCTGTTATATCGGCGTTATGTTTGGTCGTTTCCAACTATGTAATGCCAAAAAAGCAACATAAAAGGCCATTGTACTTCAAAATTGAATAAACGAAAGGATTGAAACTTCTAAAAATAAAGCGATGAAAGCTTTTGCTGTCGAAAAGTAGATGAGATGTTGAATTTTCTTCAATATACTGATGTGGAGGCGTCTCCCCTTGAATGTTGTCCTGAACTTTGCTTTAACTTTGTCCTTTGAAAGATGACTTCCAACTTCCTTCTGTTTTTAAAAGAGTTATGGTCTAATGGCGGGGTCCGTGTCCATTTCTGCTTATTTTGCATTTGTTTTCAACAGAAAGAAAGGCCTTCCTAGACAGCCTGCCAAAATCGCTACGAAGAACACCGCAGGCCTCATCGGAACCGGAAGCACATTGTAATGCTCGCTTGTGGAGGACGGGGTCGTTTGCGGAAATTTAAAATGCAAACAAGCGGCGCTGTCAGAGAATGATCTCGCCGGAAATTCGAAACTCTTTAGCCAGCATGCGGTCAGCAATTTAAGACAAACGGATTCAGTTAGCCCGAAGAGGAATTTTTTTTTTCACTCTTTTGACAGATTCCTTAACTTATGGCAGACCGACGAGGGTTTAATTCATTTCCTTTAAAATTCAAAGTTGATTCTACCTAAAACTTTTGTCGTCTCATAAGAAATGCTTTTGGTTTAAATTTTCTATTACGTTTGAGATCTATGGATTAATATCAGAACGAACTTTAAGAGCAAAGTTTGAACTAATTGTCATATGTATAATTCTTTTATATTAAGGAAATATAACAATCAAAATATAAAAGTTTAGAATTATATCTCACATGGAGACAAAGAAAAAAAGGCGTCAGTTCTATCTGAAAAGAAAGTATTATGATTTGTTTATCATTTGAAATGTTTATCATTTTTACACGGATGTCCATTACCTCTAGAATATAGAAATTTTAAATAAAGAATATCTAAATTAACATGCAATTTTTTTGTCGCACTGCAATATGTAAAAGTACATATCTGCTAATCTCCCTGGTCTTATTAAGATGATTACTTATTCATTCTCTTCGAGTTCGTATGAGTAAATGTAAATAGACATCCATTAGCTTAATAGCCACAGGAAACAAATTCAATTCCCGTAATCTAAGATTATGTACAGAGCGGTGCAGAGCAGAAAATGCAATTCCCTGGTGATCTTCAAAACTTTAGCAGCCAATTTAGTTTAACCTTTAAATGGCTATCTGAACAGCATAGGTTAATTAAAAATTGATCTTCAAAATTTGTATGTGATTTTTGGAGAAATTCATGTCTTTTAACAAACCAAATCTGATCCAATATTATTACAAAATGTAATGCACACAGGGTAATTCTAAATGAATAAAATCATTTATTACAGAGCAACTATTTCTTGCAGAATAAAGTGTAAGGTAACAGTGGATAGGGAAACTTTCAAAGTTTATCTTCATCACAATAAATTACAAGCGTTCATTGTCCAAAGAAAGATGAAGAGGTTATGCCCAATAAAATTTATAATTTTAATTCTTAATTTTCTAGGCAAGAATGTCTAATAATTGAAATCGGAAGTTTAGATGGTCACGCCTAATACAGTACAGAAAAGGAAAGGGAAAAATTATCCGACCTGGTCTCGAAACAGGGTCCAAGAGTAGAGCTCTCACTGCTCTAATACATATAATGATTAAGTTATCGAGTACTTCTTCTTCATCTGGACACAGCTAGTCTATCTGTCGTTAAACGAAGTATAATGCATGCCATACGCGGGCCACCATGCACATATGGATGGGTTCATTAACAGGAACAATTCGCCATCGTTGCTCGGGATGATTTTATGACAATAATGTTCATAAAACATGGAACATAAAAACGTTCTTAGCATACCCTCACAGAAGAAACAATCACAGTAAGATCACGTGATAAGGGTGGCCAAATGCGAAATGACAATTCTTCGGCAGTACCGCCACCTACCTAGCGTGACGCAGACATTTCTTCAGATAAGGCCGGTCTTGGTTGGGGTGGTGCACCACCTTTTTGGAACATATAATCATTATTGTCTTCATATAACTGCAGGATTAAGAATTGTTTCATCATTTAGTAGGCCACAAATACCCTGGACCGAGCGCTTGAGCATGTCCATTAAACATAGGTATGAACTATGAAAGTTTGCTTACTCATGGATTAATCTCACATTGCCTGTAATTATCCTTATTCCATGTATTGCGTTGAATAATGGTCTTAAAGAGATCGAAATACGTATAAGCCAGAATAAACTAATTTTGTGGACAAGAGGTTATTTTATTCTTTATGATGTCGTTATCCACAGTACAATCCTATTGCTTACATTGCTGTATAATAAATAATTACTTTGTAGTAAACACGTAAAGCTACTTAGTTGTTCAAGGCAAACCGGGACTTTATTTTTTCAGAGACAGAACAAATCATTCCTGCCCCGTTGTCAGTCACGTGCAGCTCCAAATTTCTTTTGTCATCGACAGGTGTCGCGCCCGCCGCAGTCTACATGGCTGACCAATAAGTTTAGACTCTGAATTTAAATTGTTTTTAGAAGCAGGGGCGTAACTAGGGGGTGTTCGGGGGGTTCGGACGAACCCCCCCCCCTTTTATTTATTTCCCTGATCTGTTTAAGTTCATTTGTTTTTCTTTGTTTCTACTAAAAAAAACTATTCTACATTTTATCTACCCCTCCCCCCATGTAAAATCCTGGTTACGCCCCTGAGAAGATGATTAAATACGTAGATTCCTTATTCGGAAACAGAATATTTTGATCTGACTTTAATTAGTATCTTAGTCCACATGAAAATAATCTTCTTTAAAGTAACTGTTGAAATCATATCGGTTAGCTCTCTACTAAACCATCCTGTATGTAAATTCTTACTCATTGATGTATGAGTTCGTTTTGCAATAGCTGTACTCGCATTAGTCATATGCAAAATATTATGAATCACGCTTCAATCTTTTATTTTAATTTTCTATAAATTATTTCTTATGATTTATTTTATGGGCGTAGCTAAATTTTAAAAGTGTTATCAATATTAAAACAATGAACATATTAAAAGGAAAGCACATACCTTCTATCCCCATTCTACGTGGCTATTGATCGTAAGGACAAGCTTCAAAGTAGGAGGCATTCTGGGCTTCAGCACCATTGCTTATAAGCTTATACCATGCTTCGTATAGCCACATAGAAAATGAGAATTGCATTTAATTTTACTTTACCCAAACTTTAACTCGTGAGAATTTGCCCCTGAAACGGCGTCACGCTGAGTCATTGCCGAGTTGCTTGTGTGTCTTAGTCTTACCAGAGATTGGTAAAATTAAGATTTCAACTCGTAAAAAAGTTTTCAGATATAAAAACTTTTTAATGACATGGTTGTTGTGTATTAAAAACCACTCCTTAGATTATGTCGTCTTTTCTGGTTGTCTTAATACAGGAAAAATAGAGCAAGATTTCAAATTGCAAAGACTTCTATTGGCGAACACAATATTGAAGACAAACGAAAAAATTCTGACTGAAAATTTTACCTTCATTACTCTCATCTGCAGTATTAACAAAGAGCTTATTCTCTAATCCTACACTATAAATATAAAAACAGATTATATAAGATTACTCGGAAGATTTGGTTATTTTTTATCTTTTGTATACGCGAAATCGAGTAATATTTTCAAATAAAAAATTTTATGAGCACTATATGTATTATACAAGCAGTAAGGATAGATATTTTTCTTAATTTTATAAAGATTCGAAATATTTATTTATTTGTTAAAATGATCTGCCAATTTATATTTAAACTTTAGAGACTTCTTTCTCTCAGACTTCTTTCTTTATATTTATATCTGTCATAAATATTTCAGTTTTTGTCTCTCGCTATACATCAACATAAATCTTTAAGTGTAGCCAAATAATTAAAGCTATTCTTTGGATAAACATATTATGAATTTTGAATAAATGAAAGCGCAAAAGACTCTGCATATGCAAATTTAAACATTGGCCATTTTTAGAATATTTATCTGATGAAAATTATTTTTATTAGACTAAAAAAGGCATTCTCATATCTCTTTTCTAGCATTTATACTTAAAAAGAAATTAATTTAAACAAATCAAAATCTTTATCAGATTTTAATTATTTATAATCTTGAGTTCTGTACATTTGATTTCAGTATTTTGCACCACAAGCATTCCTGAGAAAATATCGATTCACCCTGCAAACATCAGCACGAGAAAAATTCTCACTTAAACAAATAGCTTTTGTGTTTGTACATTGAGATGTTTCAGTTTTTTTGCTCTGCCAGTTATACTTGTAACTTGGCCGCAAAATTCGAAGAAAGGAAAAACCACATTCAATTAATTAACAGAATGTTGCCTTAATTTGTTTCTTTTACCATGAACACTAAACAAGAAAAAGAGTTTCAAAGATTTTATTTTCGAACAACTTTTATATTTTGATCTAGCTTTTATTTATTCTTCATTATTCATTTGTTATTGCTACATTTCAGCTCTAATTTTATTAATTCACACGTGCACAGACAAAATATTATCTTATAAATTGATAATAAATTGATATGAAATATGAGTTAGCATAATAACTTCAATTAAAATGCATTTTCTGTAAGGGAAAACTTTATCCTGCGGGCAGTGCTGTTCTAAGCTCGATTTGAGGCCCGGGCTTCTATTTGTAAAAACGGTTTTGCCCCCCACCCCCGGCTATTTAAAAGAGACAGGCTTCTATTCAGGTCCAGCGTTAAGAATAGTTTACAAACAATAATTCTAAATTTTGATATGCAATTTAGTGGAAAAAAAATTATTAAAAACAAATATTATTCTCTTCTGTTTCGGAATCGCTGGAATTGACTGCTTCATTATTATAAGTTCTCCACTATTCTCCCCCATTTTCCTGGTCATACAGTACGGCTTTTATAATTTAAAGTTTACATTGAAACATTTTCTTTTCCTGGAATCCATCTTTCAAGCATATCCATCGTATTCCGACAAATAGGAGGCACTTAGCGTACTATTTCCAAAAATAGCGACGATACTATTTCCAAGCGGGTGGGGAGTACTGCATAATTTTACAAAAATATTGTCGCTTACCCAATTTTAAATCAATTGGTGATTCCAACATTAACAAACACATACTTTTACAAAACATGAAGTTAAACTTACACATTCCAGGGTACAACGTATTCGTATTAAATTAAATGGAACAAATGATTACAAGAATTAACCATAGATCAGGGCTTTATTCGAGATCGGCTTTTAGCTGAGATAAAGACCCGGCTTTAAATCGAGACCGGCTTTAATTTAGACCCCCGGCCTCAAATCGTGTTTTTTGGAACATAAATTATAGTTTATAAAGCAGGCTAAAAAAAGTGTAAGAGTATAGATAGAGACTTAACACATCCAAATAATCTTAAAATTATCTTTAATCTTTTCTTATTGTGGAATTAAAGCTTAAATTTAATTAAGTTTAATTTTAATTTCTTAAATATAGATAATCAAAGAAATTCTCTTTAAAAAGAAATCTTCAATATATTGATCGATATTGAATCTGCGCATGTTTATAATCAACCTATAAGCACGCAGTTCAAATGGCTTTTGCTATTTTCAATGGCGATTTATATTTTCATGATTTTCACAATGTCCATTAATATTCATGTTTTTCATTAATAAGGATTTTCGAAATTTTAAACTCGGAGATTAAACCAATTTAACAGCTGACTGTTTAATGTGCTATATCATTCTAGGGAAAGGGTTAAATTTAGCATAAAATATTCAATCTTAGGCTTGTTTTTTCTTAAACAATTAGAGATTGTGAATAAATATTTTAGAATAAATATTTAATAAACCTTTTTTCTCCATTCCCTCTTATATAATGGGCTTATACGATATCTGTCTACTATCAGTTCATAATCAGATAAACTCCCACTGGATATGCCTTTTTTGGAGCATCATTCACCTTTAATGGGACTGGGAATTTAAATTTGTTTTCAAATCATGTCTTTTGCTATTTGCAATACAGACTAAAATGTGTAGATAAATGCATTCAAATACTTTTTTTTTTAATCTTATAGTGGGGTTTAATTTATCCTCAAATTTCTTAATGAAAATGGTCACCAAAATCTCCTTGAATAGAAATGAGTTCACTGTGTTGATCCAAATTGATCCGGAATAACTCCGATTTTTTTATCCTCCACATCTCGATTTTTTTATCCCATTCACCACTAGTCCTTAATTTTAATAGCTATTTTTTTAAAACTTCAAAGGTATTTTTGTATTATTGTATATGTTTTACATTAATGCTTATATCAATTGTATCAGAACCAATTTGCTCGCCAAACACAGGAAAACGCATCTTAATATTGGGTTTATTTTATGTTCTATATAATAACAGATAGGCCTAAGAATTCTACCAGCTGAATTTACTTTTCGCTAAGACTTATATTTACAGATTGAAGTTTTTTCCCATCAAAATATCCTGTTTTTCAAACTGAATGGGTAGGGTTCTTTCAAAAAATAAGCTTGTTAGCTGGACTAACGTTCCATGTTCTTCGGAAACTTCGAAGGCAATTCCATTTATTTATAATGGCATCTGTTCCTTTTAGGAAATGGAAAGAATACAAATGCCATGGCTCTCCTGTATATTGAAAGAAAAAAATTTGCCTGTCTATCTTTAGTGACTGGCTTAAGAATTTCTTCCATATTTTGTGAAAAGAAAATTTTAAAGTAATTCCAAAAAAATTTTGAAATACACTTTCTATATAAGTAATGCGGGATAACTTTGTATGATGTCATTACATTCATAATGTATACATCTAAATTAAACATGTTCCTATTGAAAAGAAATACGTAAATTCAACAAAAAGGAATAAAATATCCTAATCTTTACATTAAATTGATATTAAATATACTTCTGTTTAATTTATCAACTAGCTATTTTTTTAATTATATTCAGAAGATAATGATAAAAATTTAATATCGGAATACCGATCATTTCGATTTTTTTTCACGGATAGTTTTGAAAGCCTAATTTTAAAACTCTTAATTATTCATAAATGTCCATTTTACAATAGAAAGTTTTATTCGTTTGGAACTAGTCGACTTTCGTTCTTTCGGACATCTTCTAACGAATCTGAAGATGTCCGACAGGACAAAAGTCGACTAGTTCCAAACGAATAAAACTTTCTATTGTAAAATGGACATTTATGAATAATTAACAATATACAATACAACGTGAGATATAAAATGAATTTAAAACTCTTAAAAGTATGACAGTTTTAAAGGACTGGGAGACTGCTTATTTAGAAACACCTTTTACACTGAAGACAATTTAATGAGTTATACGGTACGGTACTTCGTTTAACTAGCGTATGTTCTCTAAAAAGAAGTATACGACATAAAAAATTTAGAAGTCTTTTTATTAAACACAGAATTTAAAGCATGGAACAACATTGCCTTCTATTTGAATGGAGGATTTATAATATCCTTTATGTATAATGCGTCCCATTTTTCGTTTGCTTCGGAATTCATGTGAAACGAAAGAATGGTAAGGATAATATAGTCAGGTTTAGAATCGAAGCATTTACTTGTAAGATTGCTTTACTGAAGCCATTAATCCTAAATTTTTTTCACTTGAAACCACTTCATAAAATGGTATAAACTTTTATATTTGCAAACTTATTTTTTCCTCTTCACTTAACTTATTTGTACGTGGTTATAGGGTACTTACTAACGATAGCAGAGTTTTGAGAATATTTTGCAGCCATTCTATTAATATTGTGGTGATGAAATTCGGTTGTACAAAACAAGCAGATATGTAAGTTTTATTGGAATTATCTAACGTCTCGAAAATCAAAATTTGATGGTCCGTTTTTTTGTTTTTTTTTGCATGAGACTGGTAGGATATACAGGGGTTGGACAAAATAATATGAACATCTATGTAAATATAATGCTCTAGGGAAACCTGTTGTATAGTCCCGCAATCTAGTTTTGAACCGTGCCACTTAGCGAGCGAGAATGTACACACGTCAATCTAATAGTAGTGATGCGTGCGGATGCTAAATATATTGCGACGTTGAAACTCCATTATGACTGACATCTTGGATTTCGAAGCAGGCAAGATTGTTGGGGCCCGTCTTGGAACCAATAAATTTAGTTCATCACACGAACCAGTTTGAAAATGGTCAAAACGGTACAATAACACATGTTCTAATTGTACCAATATATTATCTCCTATGAATTTTCAATGTTAAGATATGGCAAGTAATACGTAAAGACAAGCATTGAACGAAAGTAACGTTATTAAGTACTGTTTTCGTCATTCAATAAAAATGGAAGGAAAAATTCTGCGATCTGGATTCGAACCAGTAACCTCGGCTGTCATGGTCGACCAATTGGGCCATCGCAGACACCCGGACAGTCATGCTGTCACAAGGTGTCTTAAAGACAACCAAGTGTCACGGTTGAAAGCCAAATGGGAGGCGGGCACCAGGCTCACAGATCGAGAACTTCTCCTATCCAAACCATCAGAAGAACCGTGACAACTTGATTGTCTTTAATGCTGGGTGCCCACTTAGCGCGACGATCGCGCGATTCTATCGCTCTGAGTCATATGCGCATGTGCAACAAACGCCAGGCGATCAATTCGCTTCTCGGTGCCCACTTGGCGCGACGGCCGCGTGACTGAATGCGCATGCGCTATCTACGCGATCATTTAATTATTAACATATTGGTTATATTTAATTTAAATATATATAATGTTTCACATTGTACGGAACTGATGAAGATGCTTTAATAAGATCGAAAATAGGTGCTGCCATGATTGCATGTGCCACGTGATTCGAAACTGTTTTCTGAATGGGTGCGATAGAGTCGCGCGATCAAAAAGCTCTGGCATGCAGAGCTTTTCAGTCGCCTCAGACGCGCCACAGAATCGCCCTCGTGACGTCACTCTGCGCATGCGTGCTTCACAAAGCGATAGAATCGGGTGATCGTCGCGCTAAGTGGGCACCCAGCATTAGACACCTTGTGACAGCATGGCTGTCCGGGTGTCTGCGATAGCCCAATTGGTAGAGGCGTCGACCATGACAGTCGAGGTACCTGGTTCGAATCCAGATCGCAGAATTTTTCCTTCCATTTTTCAATCGAAAAATTATTACCTGTGTTTGGAGATTACCTCCCATTTATAATTATTATTATTTTCTTTCCATCAAGTTTATTCTCGTTGCTAGTAACAAACATTAAATGAAACTAACAAGGGAACCCCAGATAGCCTTTTTTTGCGCGCAAGCACATCGTGGAAGCGATATCGTTGGGCGCCAGTGAAGCGCCCCGGAAGTGCGCAGAGTTCAAAAAACATGACGGACAGAAGGGAAGCAAACTCGTTAGCGGCGATCGACAAAGAATTGCAGTTAGAGCACTGTTATTAAGCATAAAACCTTAATTTTGCTGTACAATTATTCGTCTCGAAATAATTTATAAGTTGATGTAGGCATCCATGAATACTATTTTTATTTAAAATTATAAAGCACCGCGATACATACCCCCTCACCAACGCAACGTATTACTCGATGTTGCATACGAAGCCAGCCTCGTGTTTGATTACCGAATTACTTAATAAAATGAAATAAAAAATTAAGGAAATGGTTATTAGTTACTCTAGACATTTTTTACTGAAAGGCAATTAGCTAATTGTAATAA
Organism: Rhysida immarginata; assembly: GCA_023313115.1. Taxonomy (NCBI): domain Eukaryota; kingdom Metazoa; phylum Arthropoda; class Chilopoda; order Scolopendromorpha; family Scolopendridae; genus Rhysida; species Rhysida immarginata. The sequence goes on from JAHWFO010002284.1 coordinate 4,352,693, forward strand.
TCTATTTTAAAAACTAAGTTTTTTTAGAAATTTGAGAAGCCATTCAATTGCCGTCTGCTGCTGTCTATTTCATCTGAATTGGATTCGTGCTTATTGCTGTGAGTTGTGGAAGAAAGAAGTTCCGTTAAGCGCATTAATACACCGCTTTAACAATGGCTCAAATTTTTTCGTTTTCGTGGTTTATTTTGAAAGAAACAAAAATTCGCACTCTCTTATTTTGCAAGCATCTATTGAGTAACATATTTCAATTTGGTGGAAATCTATGACATACATGTTCGAGGGATTCCCTTGTAAGTATCGATGTCATAAAGGTAACGGAAAAAATAGCAATCTTTCCGTTTAATTCAGTCTCCTTTCTCTTAATGTGCTAGTTAAAATGTTTATTTACAAAATGCAAATATCCTAAAAAACATTTCTGTTGACATGTTATTTATTTAATTATTAAACACCGAAAAGTTTACTTGATTGTTTGTGATAATAAATGATTTCAGTTTTTAAGAATCGAGTTATATGTACTGAAATAGTAGAATAAACATTAGATATCTGTATTAGATATCTGCATAAACATTATATATACGAAAACTAATATGTCAAATTTAAATTAATGTTATATTAAAAAGGGGGAACATGTCACTAAATTGCAATTTAATAACTGACTTTATTATCTAGCTTGAAAGTATCGAGTTGTTCGCTTTCCTATGTAAGGAATGTTTATTATCGTTCGTTTTGCTTTTTAACAGAATTCAATTTTCTCACATCGTTATGATGGGCCTTCGGTTTTCGCACCTCAGGTGGTCAACGTAGCTTCAATTATAAATCTGGGATTAAAGATAAGGTAGATTGATGAAACAGTGGCTTAGCATTTGCGTCTATATTTCATGCCGAAGGAACGGGGAGAAACAGATGGGGGAGGATCGAAAAAAAAATCTGTCAATTCCCATTCCGGCAATTACAGAGAGCAGAGATCATTTATCATGAAAGCTATGACCACAACATTATACAGCTGAAACGTTCATTATTCTTGGAGACCACCCCCCCCTTCCCCCAGAACGGCTGGGTTTGTAGTCGCCTTCCCTTACTTCCTCCCTCCTTCCGTTTGCCAACCTCCTTTTCTTCCCGAATGATGGCCTCCCGTTCGACACTCCACCTCCACCGTCAGCAGATATTTCGGAGCAACGGGACCTCCGCCTTCGCGGTTTTGATTGTTTCAGCAATAAAAATTTCAGTTTTGCTTCTCAATAAAAGAAAAGCAGAGAGCCTCGCTACGATTTTTTCCTCCTCTTTCTTCTCTGAGAAGGAGGGATGAAAAAACGTCGTGACTGTTGCAGAGAGGCAACTTTATAATGGCTGTGTGAGGGAAAGTAGGACGAAGAATTTTGGAGAAAAAATGAGTATATTCTTATTTGAAGAATTTCTACCGTTCCTTTTATTGTGGAACATTATTAAATGTCTGTTTTCTTAATATGAACCAGCGCTCTTTTAAGATTTAATAATACTAAAAAAACTCTATAGGTCGTTCTTTATTTATTTTAAATGATGTGGTTTTCTTTTTTTGTTAAGTTCGGTTTTTTTCATCTCTATTGTTTATGTTTCATCTTTTTATTTTCTTCAAAAGTTATTAATGAAATGCAGCTGAGCGCTTATGCAGAAATACGTCTACAAATTTGTCAAGATCTATGCTCGAGGTTGCTGCTATTTCAGTTAATTTTTTCCTTGGAAGTTCTTTTTAGATTTTCTAAATAATGAAGATATTTAACTTGTTTATTGTGTATTGATAATTAAACACTCAACTGTTCCAAATTAAATTAATGGGATACTTTATTAGATAGTTAGTTTAGACAAGTCTATTACTTGAAACTTAATATGATTGTGATAGAAATGAAGTCATTCCAAGCAGTTAATCTGGAACAGTCTGTCCAGAGGGTGTTCAATGTGATCCCCGCCTGCACCATAGCAGAATTCTACACGTAATTTCACTAAAGCCATTACATCAATAACGTTGGCCGGGATTATTGCAGTGGATGCAATGCAATTTTTGGGTGATCCGTTGATGGGATTTTGGAAAAGTTTGTTTTTGTTTTGTTCGGAATTTGATGCTGGCAGTGTATGTTCGAATATCTAGAGAATTATTACTCTCTCCATTTAAACTTTCGGGTACTTTTATTCAAATAGATCTACACTTTAGCAATCAGAGGCTTTTTTAGCAATCTCATCTAACACTAACAATGATATACTTCTTTAGAAAACAAATACTTTCATTTTTATCTTCAAATTCCTTAACGAGTTTATAATTGGAATTTTTTTTTCTATCTCTTAAGATTTAGAATATACAGGGTGTCGCACAAAGGACTCCCTGATTTAAAGAGTAAATATCGCGGAAACGGAGATCGATAGATGAATGAAACGAGTGGTATATTTATTTCGAAAACCGTAAAAATCTGACAAGGAAGTTTCAAAATTAATCACAAATTAGTTACAAATGTTGCCGACAGCTGGCGCTGTACGTAGCGTACTGAAGGAAATGGCGCTGTACATAGCGAGAAATGTTGGCCACAGGCAATCTACAGTTACTCCTGAAAATGTCGCAACGGTTTCTGCAGTTATTCAGCCTAATCCGAGGAATATATCCGAAAAGTTGCAACGGAATTCAAATTAAATTAACTTGAAACTAATTTTAAAACTTCCGTATCAAATTTTTTCGGCTTCCGAAATAACATACCACTTGCTTCATTCTTCTATCGTTCTCCGTTTCCGAGATATTTTCTCTTAAAATCCGGGAGTCGTCCTTGTGTTGGATACCCTGTATGATTTGCATTGGTCCTAACTTGTATAGCTGAAATCAATCTGAGTGTACCATCTATTCATTGCATTCATTGGAATTTACATATTTATGTTTATATCCAAGATAGGTGGAGAGTAACACACTTTTGACTCACAAAACAGCTGAGAAGAGAAAAGAGAAATTCATTTGAATTCAGTTTTCAACCTGTACACACATGCATTGCTAGACAGCCACTCCAATTCTTATGGATGAACTTGAAATGAGTACGTTATTCGAGGCTCTATCATTTTCGCCTTTTTTAATTTTTCTCAAAAAGGTATAGTGTATATTAGAAGCAGGAATGCATCTAGATTGGAAGCGCCAAGATAATTTAACCCTTTCCCAAGTGTGCGAAATTTCCGCTCAAAATTTTCTCTACAAATGGAAAAGTTTTTCCATTTCCCCTCAAAATAAGGCTCGATTTTAAGAAAACACCAGAATTTATCCTTCCTTATGAGAGCTTTACACAGAAAAAAATACTGCTTGCAAGACAGAACATACGGTACGGGGTCCAAGATTCATTCCAAGAATCAAGTTGTAATCGTTAAATAACCATTTGTTTCCTAAATGAAGATTGAACGCCAAGTCTCCTAACAGTGTCAAACAAAGTTCCAACAGATAGGTAAGTTTCTTAAAAATACATAAATAAGCTCTAAGGATACACAAAAATAAGGTTTCTGCTTGAATCTTTTTGATTCTCGGCTTTGAAACACATCCATACTTTATAAAGTGTTCTAGAGGCATATATTTCAAAAAAGGAATAATTTGTTCCTATATGGCTCCTCGTTACAGTACATGGGCCATAATTGCAATCAAGTCGAACCCGTTAATATGTATTTCGTGGGACCGAGCAAAAATACTTATTATCCCGTCATGAATATGATTCGCTGAAAATCCCAATAGTGTTGGGACTATTGTTTGTTACATATAATTTTTACGTATTTATTTATTTTCGGGAAAAATTCCGTTATCGAATTCTGTCTATATGAAACGTATACATATAATTGTTAGAATTCCTTGGTGGATCCAACTGTAAAAGGTCAGGTGGAACATTATCACCCACAGAACAAATGAATGGATCTTGTCTAAAATATAAAAAGTGAGAATCAACCAGAATTCGCAATTATGCAATTTCACACCTTACGAAAAGTTTTGTTGTTTTGGTTCAGTGGTTTGGTTTGTTTGGTATTAACGTCCGTTTTAATTGCTATGGTCATTTCAGGACGGCGTTATAGGGGCCGCAAATTTTGCCTCGCAAGGGTTCTTTAACGTGCAGCTGGCAAACGTCTACACGGGACCAACGGCTTTACTTCCCTTCCGAAGGAAGTGCGTGATCTCAGGATTTTCCCTCTGAAAAAATGCTCGGCGTCCTCGGCGGGGGTCGAACCCGCGTCCTCGGACATCATAGGCGATCACGCAACCATTGAGCCACGGAGGCCGATTATGTTCAAAAGAAACCGATTAAAATTGATGGAATTATTGCATGGCATGATGTGCTGAGATAACCGCATGACTAATGAAAAAAATTTGTTAATTTATTTTTTACAATAATTATCTAAAATAATTCTGTTTCTTGGAATGAATTTCATAATTAAAAATTGCTTATTATTCGGGATTTGAGAGGAAAAGACATCGTAATTATATAGAAATAGCTTTCAAGGGGACGGAAACAAGGAGAATATAAAACGGATTACGTATTAAGGGATTTCGTAATAACGAAATTCGACTATAGTTCATTTACTGCGTCATTAATGAGTGTATATAGATGACTTGATAATTCAGTAGCTGGACGGCGTTAGTTTGATCATCGATTATTCAAATAAAAGCAAAATGCTTCGCCTTCTGAAACCGAAAAATTCGTTAAAAAAATTTCAACCCAAATTCTGAAAGTAGTCACTGTTTCTCATTCTTAACAAATGGCCAACCAATATTTTCACAAATTGACCAGGCTAATTGATATCTGTCGATGATCTCTACACATATAATGTTTTTTTAAATGCAGCATCTATCTAAAGGCACATCGACAAAAATACAAAGAAAAAAGGCATCTATCTATTTGTATAATAACAAATAGTCGTAACTAAGAAAAAAGAACTCTTTTAACTACAACAAGAATAATAGAAAAATACAACCTGGATGCGCATTTTGAAAGCAAAGCTTTCGCTATATTTTTCGAACCGTCCTCTGTATAGGGCCTACGTGTGTACAAAATTTCAAGCCTCTAGGTCGATCCTTTCAAAAGATAAAAAGGAACCATGAAATTCTTACAAATGGCCCCTCAGGGGCCCCGGGCCACCCTAGAGGATTCGCTATATTTTTCGCACCGTCCTCTGTTTAGGGCCTACGTGTGTATAAAATTTCAAGCCCCTAGGTCAGGGCTGTCCAAGGTTTCTGTCCGCGGGCAGCGCCCGTGCACGCGGGTAATCTTCCTTGACTCCCTATTGCACATTACGTTGATCAGTTCCTTAAAGTCGAGTTGCTAATTATCAATTCGACATTGTAAAAAAAAACAAAAAACGAGGCACTTTTCCATTTTATTTCCTTCGTTTTAATGTGACAATTTTCTCGATGTCAGGTAGAATTGCATTTTCTTTTTCCCGATAGTGCACGATTGCATATTAAGCATTTAGAATCCGATCTGTGAACAATGAAAAAAAAAAAACAGATTCTTCCAATCCGGTTTAAATACTGGTTCAGTGATTTTATGTTTTTTCGGAATGTGCGCCATGTTATGCGAGACGAAAAATAAGCAAGTATCAGTAACAAAAGAAATAATGCCTCATTTAACGGAATCGACCCCTAAAATTCTGGTAACACTGCATAGGAAAAATTATACCCATTCCCCTCCTGGATTTTGGACTATCACCTCGGCTTTACCCGTGAGCTTTGCCCGCGAGCTTTTTATACGATTTGGACGGCTCTGCTCTAGTTCAATCCTTTCAAAAGTATGGCGTGTGACATGCACACATACATGCGTACATACATTCATACATCATACATACATACATACATACACACACACACATACATACATACATACATACATACATACATACATACATACATCTGTACCGTCGTTAATAGGGTTTCATCATATTAAATATGATGCTAAAGCCCTAAAAAGAGTGATTTTCATTGTGGATGTGTACTGATTAAGATGATTTAAGTCTGAGCTTCTTATTAAGTGCTGATTACCCTCTCAAGAGGATTAAAAAGTGTTGATGTATTGTTGTTGATTAAAGATACAGAATGATTCCAAACTCCTGCAAATCATATTTTCCGTTATATATGCCAAAACGTAAAGACATTATTTTTTAAATTCGTGCCACTGATATGTCATTTTATACATGATAGATGTTGCTGTTAGTGAAGACACAATCACGTAACAGTCACATGACATAATTCGGAAGACGTTTGTAAACGGTTTTCAACAATAAATCAGATGTACACTAATTGGTTCAGATATTCAGAAAAATTAGGATGTGTTACTGTAAGGCCAAGAAATGGTAGGCGACTTCGAGCACAAAACATGAAGCCATTATATTTCTATTTTTTTTTTTGATCTTTCAAAGAATGTGTTTACGCAAACAATCCGAAGACCATCCGCAATGTCATTTTTATTGATATTTTTCTTTCTTCAAGAGATATAACAAAAAAAATATAAGTTGCAGTATTCTGTATAATTTGACAGATCGGTACAAATTTACCTTACCTCAAACGATGAATACGTATAACAGAGTACTTATAAATAATATACATAAGAACAAGACTGACCTGTCCGATCTGTGGATACTTTGATGCAAAGGAGACGATGGATTCCACTATTTCCACAAAGAATTTATTCATCATAACATACACTATATGATCACAAATATCCGGACACCTGCACGTTTGCGCTCTAGCCACGATTTCATGGAAATCAATAGGGCGTTGCACATCCCTTTGCCCGAATCACAGCTTCCACCCTTCGGGGAAGACTTTCCACCAAATGTTGGTAGGTACTTTCCGGAATGTTCCTCCATTCCTCCCGAAGAGCGAGAATCAGTTCAGGTACAGAAGTTGGCCGATGTGATCTGGCCCGCAAGCGTCTTTCCAATTCATCCCACAGACTCTCTATAGGATTGAGGTCGGGACTTTGTGCCGGCCAACCCATTTCTTCGACCCCTGAGTCCGCAAACCACTGCCGTACACATCTCGCTTTGTGGCGGAGCATTGTCGTGTTGGTAGAGAAATGGCCCGTTTCCGAAAAATTGCCACAACGTTGGAAGTGCACAGTTGTCCAAAACATTCAGATAACGGTCGGAGTTCATGATTCCTTGCACAGGAACGAGCTGGCCCAGTCCGTACCATGAAAATGAGCCCCACACCATGACTCTTCCTCCTCCGAACTTGACTGTGGGCTCTGTGCACTCAGGTAAGAAGCGTTCTCCAGTTATGCGCCAAACCCAAACTCGTCCATCGGATTGCCAGAGTGTGTAGCGAGATTCGTCTGTCCACATTACACGTTTCCATTGGTCCATTGTCCAGTTTCTGTGGGCTTTGCACCACTCCAGACGTCGCTTGGCGTTGACCCTGCTGATGTGGGGCTTGTGGGCAGCAGCACGGCCATGGAATCCCATCGTGTGCAGTTCCCGACGAATTGTCATGGTACTTGCATCATTTGCAGAGGCGTTTCGAAACTCTGTGGCAATTTTTTCCGCCGAGGACTTCCGGTTGCTGCGGGTGACACGACGAAGCACTCGACGGTCTCTGTCCGTTAGTTTCTTGGGTCTACCGGTTCATTATTGAACTGTTGTTGATCCGCGGGTCTTCCATTTCATAATGACATCGCCTGCTGTTGACTTGGGTATCTGAAGAAGGTTGGAAATGTCACGCACGGACTTGCCGCATAGGTGACATCCAACGATGGTTCCACGTTGGAACTCACTGAGCTCTGCCGAACGACCCATTCTTGCCAATGTCCAAGCAGAGTTGGTCTGAAGGTGTGGGAAGCTATTTAAATGATGTGCAAGTCATTATCATGTGACATTGGGCCAATCGATGATCTGTGGGGGGTGTCCGGATATTTTTGATCATATAGTGTAGATGTACATTTCGGCTACAACGTAGCCATCTTCAGTATGAATCAATTTTACAGAGTAAGGTTTTAGGTATTTATACTAGAGTTAAGCCAAGAAATATATCGGCCAGACTCGTCGGAGGATGGAAACCAGAGCCAAAGAGCATTTGGACTATATTAGAAACAACAGACCCGACAGATCGGCGATGGCGGACCATATTTTACGGACTGGACATAATTTTAAAATTGATCAACTCCAAATCCTTCAGGTGGTTGACGACCCCAAGAAACTAAGCTATTTGGAATCCTGGGAGATCTTGAAACACCAAGGTGACTCGTTGCTGAATCTAGATACAGGACCCATGGACCTCTTCTCTTGGAAAGCTTTATTATATCATACAAGAAAATCAACCCCCACCTAGTGGAGCCTTCTCCTAGGTCCGCGCTTCTGCTGCCCAATGGCGTGTTTTACCTCCAATTTTTTCCTATACTCCTTCTCATTGGCTTAACTCTAGTATAAATACCTAAAACCTTACTCTGTAAAATCGATTCATACTGAAGATGGCTACGTTGTAGCCGAAATGTACATCTATGTTATGATGAATAAATTCTTTGTGGAAATACTGGAATCCATCATCTCCTTTGCAAGAATACGTATAGTTTTACATTTGAGTAATGATTCTTTGTATCGCAATAGAATTTGCTTAAGATAGGATATACACGTAGAATTCGGAATTGAAAGCACTCTTAAACTACAACTTCAAAGTCTTTCCTGATGAGTTCGTAAATTAATTGAATAATTAAATTCAAAAAGTTCGATGTGTACATGTATGCATAATCTTTTTAATGACTGTTATTGTATTTTCAGCTTAAATAAAGGGGGCATTTAAATATCCATTGGAACAAATAAAATAAGTTCCAGTTCCACTTCAGCTTTATTTGATGAAGAGAGCCATTGCATTCATCGTTTTCATGAGAAGAAGAATAACACTAAAATTTAATTCATAATTTAAATGTTGTTTTCACTCTCATTTCGCGTTGATCATGGAGAGGGTTTACCTGGTATAGAGGGAGTAGGGGGTAGTTGATCATAGGGGTTTACTACTCCTACGAGGGAGTTTTGCGCCATCCCATTAAATAACGTCTGCTACGAGATGACAGTAGCAGTCGGGACCGACGGCTTAACGTGCCCTCCGAAGCACGGGGGGTTTCATGATGGAAGAGCTGCTGGGGATAAACGAACCAGAGGCTGTCACCAACTGCTGGAAAACCAGCTATGGTCAATCGGCAAATGGGTCAGACCAAAGTCCCCCAACAGCCGCGCCCCAAATAGCTGTCCCGCTAGCGGTGGCCCTCAAGCCCAGGCCGTCACCCAGCCAGCAGCTGGCCGCGCCTGAAGTTGTTGAACTCCATCGATTGGCAAGCCAACCGACGAGACAACCAGGCCACGGCCACCCCCATGGAGAGGGTTAGTATTCAGCGATTAGGAACGCGTGATACATGACAGTGAATCCAGAATTCTTTGCCCAAATCCTGCCTTATATTCCATCATGCTTATACGAAAAATGATACTCTAAAATTTGTTTGCCAAACAGCAATTTGGTCATAGCCTACACAACTGAATCAGCTGCAAGTCTGTAATATACAGGGTGATTCAAATCGTGTGTAAAACAATTTAAGGGGGTATTGTAGAGGTCTAGGTAAACACAAAAAGTCCTATGAACATGGGTCCGAATTTGAACGATAACTGAGATGTGAACAGAAATAAAAATGCCGCCACCAAGATCAACAAATTAATAACTCAGGTTCTGTAAAAGCCTAGATTAATGAAATTTGGAGGAATACCAGGGTATATAAGGCTGTGTATACCGTTAAAATTTGATCGAATTCCAACGAGAAGTTTCCGAGTTACGTAGTCAAAATTGTAACAAGTGCTGGTTAGTACTCACAAGTGAACACGTGTTATGATATTGAATGAGTAACTCGGAAACTTCTTGTTGGAATTCGATCAGGTTTTACCGGTGTACACAGTCTTATGTACCCTGTTATTCCTCCAAATTTCATTAATCTAGGCTTTACAGAACCTGAGTTATTAACTTGTTGATCTTTGTAGTGGCATTTTTATTTCTGTTCATATCTCAATTATCGTTCAAATTCGGACCCATGTTCATAGGACTTTTTGTATTTACCTTGACCTCTATAATACTCCCTTAAATTGTTTTACACACAATTTGAATCACCCGTATGTTGAAAACAGAGCTCGTAGAAGCTTGCTCCACAGAATCTGAAGTGAAATTTCCAGCTTTTTTCTCTTAAAGGGTTTTTTTTACTGATTTTTTCCCTGCCTTTTATAAAGGTGCCTCGGTAAGCAGGGAGATATCCACTTGATCAGCAAATATTACTTCCAGTATTGAGAGCAAATCTACCGAGATATTCACTCCCATCTTCCATTGAATTAACTTTGATTTGGAATTTATAAATTTTATTAAACGGATTATATAGCTAGTTCTACAAATATTTGACTTCTTAAACTAAAAAGTTTTTAGTCATTAAATATCACGTATTATTCTAAATATAGACTGTGATACAATTAAATTAATTCTATCTCGTAATGATCATCTTTCTCTATTGTCTTTTCCATTGATCAATGCCAAACGAATAAATTACATCTAGACTGAGTATAAGAAATAAGAATTGTCGAACCCTTTCCAATCATTGGATAGTAGATCGTAAACTTGTTACAAGACGGCCATTCCATTTCAAGATTTCTTCAAAATTGATTTCAATTCTGGAACATATATATCAATTTTTATTTGACATGTGTCACATGTTAGAGCTAAAAAGTTATGGTTATGAGGTACTGGAATGCGATTCCTTTATCAAAGAAATATGGATGCTGCCCTTCTGCAAACTATACAAGTAAAATGTTCAGTACGAGATATTGAAATTATACTTTGGATAGAAAAATTCAACATGAAACTAAAGTGTATTCTTTTTTTTTATTAAATTGATTATCCAAAATAGTAAATTTTACATATTACAAGAAAATAGGAGTGATTATATAAAGATTTTCGAATTTTCCATTAGCCATAATTTGCTTTTAATAGCGATATTCGATGCTCTACGTTATTTAATATTTATTTTATTGAAAATTATTACGTTGTAAATTGATGCTGAAAACAGCCATTTATTATTGAATCGATATTTATATACTATATGCCAGACTTTATAAATTTAGTGACTTCATTTTAGCTATCCATACTAGTCAAGTGTCTAGACCTAATGAATGGATCGGCTTCTAAATGGAAATATTTATGATTCAATATGGTAGAATTACATTATGAAAAGTGATGGTACACTGAATAATGTCACAAATGATATTCTAGCATGCTCTTAAACAAAATTATTAACTGCTCGATACCAAGTTAAAGTTTTTCATTAGCAGAAATCTTTTAAACTTTTAAGAAAATCTTTATTCTAATTTGATGAAATTTTTAAATTTATATGTTAATGTTTTTCTATAAAGAGTTTCCAAAATACTGATTTTCTAGATATTATTTTAAAATAAATAAAAAAACAGAATTATATGTTATTAATTGCTTAAAGTTTTTATTAATATTTGTTATTAAATTCTACGTTTAAAATATTGGATAACTTGATAATTCGCAAGAATAATATTAAGGACTTCGGTGTTACCTATTCTAGAATTTTGACTTTTGTTGAGCACGTTTATTAAATGCTTGTACTTGTGTGCCTGTAAATTGTGGGGGTCTGTAAATTGTTAGGTGTTTTTAAGTGATTAGTAATTATAATCAGCGTACCAGGTATTTAAATATTTTCGAATAATTTTTCGCTTTTTAATTCGAGATAAATGAAATTATTATTATCAAAGGTAACGATGGTAATGTCTCCCCCCCCTCCCCTTTTTGCTTTTTTGTAATAAAAATGATATAAGGTATCCTTAATTAAGATACTCTAGCACAAAGATTTATTGTTTTGTTGGCATGAATACCATTTTTTGAAATAAATAAAGTTTTTTATTTAAAATTTTTGAATAATCATATGTTCTCTTTGGTCACCCAAACAGATCAGATGAGCCTAAATGTAAGTATATATGGCCTCGGGGGGCCGTTTTAAATCTATGAAAAAAATAATGTTACTAAACTCAGGAATAACATCAATATTCAGTAGTGAAAACATTAACATTAGTATTTAACAATGAAATTTAGACGAGTTTTCTTTGAACTACAACAAACATAATACTATTTTAACAAAATACTAAAAATTAACAAATTAAAATAATTAAAGTTTAATTTTTGAGTAGGACCAACCGCATTTGAGTTCACTTTGAGTTCACTGGCACAATCACTATGAGTTCACTTTTGCCACCTTTAGTGTTGTATACCCATTTTTCACTCTGGCTATAGTCTTCTTTTGCTACATTCTCAGAAGATACAACTAGTGTCCATGTTTTCAGGTTTTCTGTTATGGTTAGGGGCAGGGCCGGATTTTCCTATATGCTAACTAGGCTTCAGCCTAGGGCCTCAAGATCAAGAGGGGCCTACATTCAAATTGTTAGCATTAAAAATGGGAGGTGAAAGGGTCTCATAAGTGGAATAGCCTAAGGGCCTCTTTTGATCTAAATCCGGCCCTAGTTAGGGGAATCTTCGATCAAAATTCATCTATAATTTTGCCTCTTCGTTACTGTTGGTCGAAGGTGTAGCCGCTCGCTTGGCTCTGATACGATTGCTTCTCCTTCGTACACTGCCTCAACCAGGGACAGCACGGCATCGGTTAAGGCTTATGATCATAGAAAGGGTTAAGGCTTTCTATGGTTATGGTTAAGGCTAACACCACATTTCACCACCAAATAAAATGACGGAACCAAATTGTTGATTAAATACTCCGAGGCCATATTACGAAGAACAACAAGAGGCCGAATTAAAGAACAGCATTTAATAATAGGGTATTAGGAAAAAAGCTAAAGTGAGTTTACCTTAAATATGTCAAAGACGGAACATTATCAGTTATGTATTACAACCACAGTCTCTTTTGCACATTTCTATAATAATTAAAACAAATGTACATCTGAGTCATTAAAATTTATTATGTGGAATAGTGTTTTCGGAGTTATTTTTCTTTCTATAGTTGTGTCCACAGTTTTTGGCTTGATTCCATTGCAAAAAACTTTCGACAAGAAAAACTTCCATCACTATCGTGCGTTGATAGTACTGCTTTACTAACAGATGAGTCAACAAATGATATCTGTACCTTAGATTTTGCAACAAGTTATTGCTTTATTGGATATTCTACCCAATTCCTAATGATAGTTGAATAGTTGATTTATTAGGCTGGGGGTCAAATTACCAGCAGGGGGCCACATTACCACCTTTTCCTCTAATAGGAATATGGAATCTCTGTAATACGAAGCTGGATGATAACGTTTTTAATAATGGAATGTAAAAGATAATTGTTTCGGCTCACTTTTTTTTTAACTTTTCAATATCAAAGTAATAGACGTGTTCTTTTAGTGATAATGGCGAGAGCCGAAATAAAAGTCTTTTTTACATTCCACTACTAAAAGCTATGACATCAAACCTCTTTTTACTGAGACTATTTTCATATTAATAATTTATTATTATCAATGTAATACAAGACGAATATTGAATGAATAAAAATATGCTTTTGATGGTTATAATGTTTTAACTATGCATTTACGACTAAAATTTATGCAATGCAACATTACTTAATAAAGGAGAGATAATAAAAAGAGTTCTCTCTCTCTCTCTCACTCTCTCTCTCGTTAACTGATTTGACAAATTGTTCTCGTGATCAATTTGTCGTCTTTTGGCCACTGTTTTATCGAGAGTAACTTCTTAGCCTTTTCCATTGAATTTTTCTGTGCTATGTTATAATTTTATACATTATTTCACTATGAATCTTTAAATTTTAAAATTAAATACTACTAATATTGCTAAGTTGTATTTTAATACAAACTAACATTGATTTATTTTAATTTTTATCTTATTAATCCCGTTATTGGGTTCTTTTGACCGGCGGAAAAGATGAAACAGTTTTGATCACGAAAACATTCTTGTGACATTTTACAATTCAGAGTAAAATAGTACAATTTTTTTGTGTGCTAATTCTCTAACAGGCCCAATTTTCAATTGCAATTCACAGTAAAATTAGTTATTTATTTATTTTTACTTTCATCCTATGAAACTATTATGTCTTGAAGTTCTAAAAATAACTTCTAAAGATTAAAAAGTTGTAAAGTAAACATTACAAAGAAAAAATAAACACAGCCAAACTAGTCACCTAAATAAAAACTTTTCTAATTCAGATTAGCGTCTGAAATCCAGTTTTATTTCAAAAAATATTTGGCAAGCTCTTTTATTTCACTTTCTCGTTTAATTTTTCCCAGAGTCTTTAACGTTTTATAGAAATACGTGAGCTTTTACGGATTAGATTCCATGATCGATTAAATCCACACCTTAAATTCCCTTGATTTCTTTTGTGGACGAAAGATCGCTCCACCCCTTTGCCGTGTCTTCGGCCTTCATCACCCTCTGGGAACGGAAAGCAATTGGCTTGTAGTCGGCCAGGTCGAGCGTACTCTCTTTTATGAAATTGTCCGTTTTCTATAGAGAGAACGAAAGAGAGGATTTTTCCCATCTCCCCACCCCTTCCTTCTACCCCCTTATACCGGAGCTCATGTCAGGGCTCTGGAGGCCTCTTTTGCCGAGCGCGGATTGGTTCACGGTTCTGCAGCTTTTCTCACTCTCATTTCAATCGTTATAATCCTCTGGAGTCCTGGAGAAAAAGAATTGCTAACATCAACTCATTAGGTGAGTCTGGCCAGGAGGAAAAAAATATATTTAGACAAAAAAGGAGTAGAAAGAGAGAAAGAAAGAGAGAGAGAGAGAGAGAGAGAGAGAGAGAGAGAGAGAGAGAGAGGGTCCATGAAATACATTAAATGAGATGGTCGAGAATGAAGGATGAAAAAAGAGAATAAGGGTGGGAGAGCCAAAAAAAGAAGAAAGGAAAGGGTGAGGGAGTTACATTGATGAACTCGTTGTTAAGAGATGGTGTTAGTCACTGGCTTTTTTAAGCAGAGAGGAGTGAAGAAAAAAAAAACAAGGACAGCTGAACTTGTGGGAAGACCGCGATCCTTCCAGTGGCGACCTCCTATGTATAAAGAAGAAAGATAGCACCAGCTGCAGTAACAAAATTTTTAGGGCTTAATTGTAAAATAGAACGCTGGAAAGCATTGCGTATAATAATCAAAAACTTCCGAGAATCTTTAATTCGTTTGCGATTTTTTTTAACAGCATCATCTTTCTTTTTTCCGTTGTCCCTTTCCCCCTTCTTAAACAGTGGTAACCTAAGCCTGAATTTTCATAAATAAATCAGGCTTAAGTTTTTTTAAATGAAATCAGATTATAGTATGTTTGATATTTTAATTAGTCTTATTCCCTGTAAAATTTAAAAAAAATTTTGTTTTACTTGCGTAGGCTACATACGTACCTTTGCAAAAATCCCGATATTGATTCAAATTATATTTACGCTAGAGACCTTTTCTGATTTTTGTTTTTACCATTTAATGTCTTCTATCTCAAGTACCAATTGCTGAGGTATATGTGCTTCACAGCGGCAGTTTTACTGAAATTCGGTTATAAATCGATTTTTAAACCCGTCAAATGGTGATTCCCCTTCCCTCCTGTCATTAAAAATAATGAAGATTTTCCTTTGGATGTCTATAATGCATAACTGCTTGTTTTTTTTGGCAATGCCTTTTCGTAGAAGAGAATCAATAGTTTCCGATAAAAGTGCCAAACAGTCGCCACAAAAAACAATGCTAGCGGCTGTAAAGGATACTGAAAACATTCAGACACAATTTCGAATTTTACTCGTACGGATCCATAAGTTATGTCGTTGAAAAAAAAGAAAACCCAATCTGGAGAATTTTTATTCAGATTTCTGTATCGCCAGAACCCTTTAAAATTGTTCTTTCATATCATATAATCGAAGGGTCGCTTTCAGTAATCTTAATTTCTACCAATTCTCTTCGATCAAGAATTAATTGTTCAAGTTTAACCATTCAAAGACTGACAGGTTAGGATGGTCATCGTCACATAATCTATCGGTTACCCTCGCTTCTCGATGGGCGACTTTCTTGAAGTCTTTTACTTTGTTCAGTATCCTTATACTTGGCATTGGTTAGATCCCATGTGGGGTAATAGTAGGAGATAAAAGTGATGATAAAAAGTCAGGTTTAAAAGTAGAAAATAAAAAGTGGGAATGTGTTCGGGATAAAAATATAGGTTAAAAATGAGGGATAAAATGTTGGGGATAAAGATGAAGCTAAAAACCGGAAATATAAAGTGGGGCTTAAAAAGTTAGGGATAAATAGTGTTAAAAAGGGGGTAAAAGTACCCCCATGTTTAT
Source organism: Rhysida immarginata (assembly GCA_023313115.1). Classification (NCBI taxonomy): domain Eukaryota; kingdom Metazoa; phylum Arthropoda; class Chilopoda; order Scolopendromorpha; family Scolopendridae; genus Rhysida; species Rhysida immarginata. The sequence continues at coordinate 4,369,024 of JAHWFO010002284.1, forward strand.
CTCATTTTCCATTTTTTGTCTCCTTTTAATCTCAATATTTAACTCAATTTGAGTTTGCTGAATGCCTCCTAATTCGATTTAAAAAAATCCACCAACTGCTTTTTTGTAAATGAAAAAAAATATTACAGTATTTTATATATTTCTAAAATTACGGTTTTTATTTCGCAAACTGTAATTTTAATTTTGCAAGTTGCATTTTAGCTTCGCGTAAAAATCCTGTCCTTTGTAATCCTACCATTAACGATGATGCTCCAGTCGACCGGAAAACTTCCTTGAACTTTCTCAGTTGCACATGTAAGTGCTTGCGACAGAATATTTTGTTCTGTTAAGAGAATTCTGATAAAATAAAAACGAAATTGAAGTTGCCGGAAGTACTAAGTGAACGAGAATATACAAGGAGAAATGAGAATATAAGCTGCAGAATAATGTCATTTCATATTTTTTTTCATTTGCCGTGTAGGCCATATGATAATTTTACCTGTTTACCTCGGTAGCGACTTTACAAGAAAATACGTTTCTCTGTAGTATAATTTATTTAGTTTAATTATCTATAGGTTTATTGAAGCCGCCTATCCAACACCTGATGAAGAGGAGTCTGCCACGTCGAAAGACAAGACTTCAGCGCCGTTTTCGAAATCGTTCGATTTTCACCATAGGCCGCCTGTGGTGAAACAAAACCTATAACATATTACCACAAGCTCTCCCAAATGCAAGTATTTCGCGAGAGAAATAGAAGAAACGTCAGATCTTTTATTAATTTTCATTCTATTTCCTCCCACTTTCGAAACCGCATACAGTTTTTCTCGGCTATAGACACACATTCCAAAACTAGCGAAGCCGGATAGAACTGTTAGAAGGCCATAGTTGGAGAGGGCCATATATTAGGAGCATTTTATAAGAATTCTTTTCGGTTTTTCAATATGAGTTTTTATTGTATTAATTCTAAGCTTTTTCATGTATTCATTTTTATTGTATCATCATCATCACAGTCAACCATTTGCAATCCACTGCTGGATAAAGGTCTTCTCTAAGCACTTCCATTCTTCTCTGTCTGAAGCTTTAGATTTCCAGTTGACGCCATCCATATTCCTTATTTCGTCGAGCTACCTTGCAGGGGGTCGTCCACTTGGGCGTTTAAGATCTCGAAGGTACCAATCCAGAATGACCGTGGTCCATCTCATGTCTTGTCTTTTATCGATGTGACCAGCCCATTGCCATTTAGAATGTTTGATCCTTTCGATGACGTTGCGTTTTCGATCATCTTCGTTTGGCTTCTTATCCAACTGTTGCGTTTTCGATCTCTTCTTGTAATTCCCAGCATATATCTTTCCATGCTTCTGTGTTTTCTGTAGTCTTTGAGTTGTCCTCCTCGATAAAGTCCATTTTTCAGCTCCTTAGGTGAGTGTTGATGCCAACGTTTCCATGTAAGTGGCATGCTGCTCTTCAAGATATTGTTATTTTTGCCAAAAGCACTCTATGCTGTTCTAATTCGTCTGTTAACTTCATTCAGAATGTTGCCATCCGTAGTGATCTCTTGCCCAGGTAAATGTAGCTCTGCACTTCTTCAATCACCATGCTACCTGCCATGATCTTCTGTCTTGGAGCAAATGCATTGAACATAACTTTTGTCTTTTGTTTGTTCAGTTTCAGTCCTACACTTAAGCTAGTCTCTGCTAGTTCTTGTAACAGTCCCTCCAATTCAGAAGGACTACTACTGGTGATAACGATGTCATCGGCAAAACGAAGGTGCTTAAAGAATTCACCGTTTATTTTAAGTCCTTTCTTTGTCCAGTTCAGTTCCTTGAAGTCTTCCTCTAAAACTACTCTGAAGAGTTTTGGTGAGATGATGTCTCCTTATCTTACTCCCTTTCCAAGCTTGATCCTTGCTTTTCCTTTATCCAAACGAATGATTGTAGTCGCATTACTAAACATTTTCTGGAGAAAATACTAATATAACTTCCGGCTATTCCCGTTCTTCCCAGAGCTTTCACTATAGCAGGTGTGAACACTAAGTCGAAAGTCGATGAAGGGCGAAGCAAAGTGGTACTTCATATTCGCGTTCGATAAGATCTCTAATAATTTGCATGTGGTCGATCGTGCTATATCCGCTTCAAAAGCCGCTTGTTCTCTTGGTTGTGTCGAGTCATTTTTATTGTAAATTCAGATTCATATTGCAAAATTTCATCAAAAAAGAGCCCAAGCAACGCTGGGATATTAGCTAATTATCTATAATCCAAAAGTCAGGAAATATAAAGAAACTAACCAAACATACTGTGATAAATTAATAAAATACAAGATTATTAAAAATGATGCAAAAGTAAAGCTGATTTTTTTCATTAAACTGATATTCAAAGCCATGAATATGCAGTGCATATATTTCATGAGTTCCATGTGAGTGTGTCTGTGTGCGTAATTCTATATCACCTGAATACTATCCTACGTCGATGCTGGATTGGCCGTGCCAAGAATTATAATTTGCCGATTTTGCCCTGCCTCCCACGGATCACCTGATTTAACGTCCTGCAATGTCTTTTTTGTGGGGGTGCTTCATTTTCCCCTCCCCCCATTACCAAAACAGCTGGACGATTTGAAGGAATGCATGTTTGATGCAGTGGATGATAACCGAAGATATCTGCAGCTTCATCCAAGATGCTCATATCCAAAGTTTGTAATATCCAGATGAAACTTATGAAGTCTTCTATCTTTTTATATCAATATAGTTTTTGTATGTCAGTTCAATAAAAAGTAAATCATCTTTACTTTTGCATCATCCTTTTGGAATAGGCAAAAAACGTACTGGGAAGACGAGACGCAACTTTATCAAATTAGGTGCAAACACGAAGGACGTCTGCTTTACCTTTTTTGGATTAATCTGTTTGCAGTTGTGATTTATTATAAAGATATTCTAATCCACTTTATTTATGTATATATTTATGCAAGAGAATACAAGTAAAAGATGCATCAAGAATTACATTTATAGAATGTCGTGATATTTCTTCTCGTGCATTCTCTCATTTTATTTTTTTTTAATTTAGGCTATACTCAACAATATTTACTCTTTATTCTATCATTTTGGAGATATACAGGATGTCCCATTTAACCTGACGCATCTCATAAATGAAAGAAATTTATCCATATTCTGAATTTTGGATCATGCTATATATTGTATAAAAGAAAAAATTTCATAACCCTCCTTAAAGAAATGGACTCATATTAACAGTTGTCTATTTTAAGTTAATGTTTATTCATAAAAAATTATTATTTTTAAAATTATTATATCCATCATATTCTCAGGTTTTATTTTCCTTTTAAAAAGACTAGTGGCATCCACACTTGCATTTGTTATGTTGGCAACATGGGTTCTTACATTTCATTCCTTTGCATTTATGTTCCATTTGTGAAGTGCATCTTGGTGCTAAAGAAAAAAAAAATCAGAAAAATTATAGAAAAATTTAATTTTTTTTATCACAATATAATATCTTTTGATTACATTATCCTTTGTTGGAATTACAATAAGAAGTTTTTATGAGATAGCGCTTTCTTTTCCTAAATTATTTTAAGTGTATCTTATCGTCAAAACAAGTCATTTCTCTTCGAGTTAATTTTCACTGTGTCATAATGCAAACAGATATTTGATCCATATTTAACTGCATAATTGATTTAAGTTATCATTGATATTAAAACTGGGTTATGGTTCTCTTGAATATGTACGTAATTTGCATAAAATGGATGTTGCATTTTAATTCATAAAGAATTTATTTTTTCATTTAATTGGTTAAGTAAAACGATTGGTTATACAGTAAATGTCGCTTTGGGACCAAGTCAAATTGATAACAAGAACCGAAGTTGAAAAAAGAGCATTATGGCAACTTTACATTATACTGTACAATCTTCATAAGTGAAACAGTCTTTATACTGATTGTAAAACTGCAATAAAAAAGAAATCAATCCCCCTCGAGGACGGTATAGGAAAGTAGTGGAAGCCATAACTTCATAAGTTCAACGGATTAAAGCTTGATGACTTAAGTTACCGTAGTTCATTTTCCTTTCTCAACATTTACGATCAAATGCTAGAAGTTGCCATATTTTTAAAGACCAAGTGAATATCCCCCCCCCCCCCTCCATAACTCCGACCTCACTGGAACAATTTGGCCCAAACTTTATAGTAATGCAGATCTTTCCTAGAGGAATCTGCACATCGAATATCACTCCTATATATTCCTAAATACCACATAGATCCCTTGATCCCTTTTAACTTCTACCCATTTAACTCGGAACCCAGTGGGCCAATCAAAACCAAACTAAATAGTGAAACAAGATATGTCTCAGGTAAGCTACGTTCCGAGTTCAACCTTCTACGTCAAAAAAGTGGATAATATGAAGGGGACGGTCATTGTGAAACCAATAAGTGCTCCGCTACTTAATAAGAATACACTAAATACCAATCAGAAATTTTGGCTTATAAGGGGACCGCACGGAAATGTAATCACGGAATTGGTTGAAATTTTAGGAGGTCAATCTACCACATTACTATACCTTCTGTGTAAAAGGATTTGACTTAATGGCCTTTCCTTTCGGAGAAAAAAAATAAAATATTTTACGTTTATTATTGTAGCGCGAGATAAGCCAAATGGGAAGAAAAGTATATAACTTAGCAGCGGTAGCGCAGTGGTTAACCCGGGTTTGCTGGTCCGGGTTCGATTCCTGTAGTATTGAAATTTTTTTTATTTCCTTTTTTCATTCCCCCCCCCCCATTATTTTCCCTTTTTTGTGTGTGTGTTTTTCGCCATTATTATTTGTTTGCACTTTGTATAATAATATTCACATACATAAGCAATGTTACAGGTCAAAAAAATGCAAGATGCGTTGTACAATATTTTCACGAACGGTTATTGCCGTGGCGTGTGAAATAAGAAAGATCTATAAAAAGATCTATTCGCACTATCGACGGTCTATGCGCAAACGTCACCACCAAATCATGGATCGCCAATGACCATCCGTGAAAATTTTTGCTTATATATGCGAATGTTATTATGCAAAGTGCAAACAAATACTAATGGCGAAAAACACAAAAAAAAATGAAAAACAAATGGAAAAATAATGGGGAAAAAATGAAAAAAACTTTCAGTATTACAGGAATCAAACCCGGACCAGAAACCTGACGTTAACCACTGCGCCACCGCTGTTAAGTGATATACTTCTTTTCTCAATTAGCCTAACTAGCACTGCAATAATAAACGTAAAATATTTTAATTTTTTTCTCCGAAACGAAAGGCCATTGAGTCAAATCCTTTTAAATAGAAGGTATATTAATGTTGTAGATTGATCTCCTCAAATTTCAATCAAATCCGTGATTACTTGTCTGTGCGATCCCCTTGTTAGAGAGAATTGAGAAGTGGCTATTATAAGCAGAATTCGGGAGCCAATCCAAATATTTTTATACACTTAGGGAAAAATTTGATAACAATGTCCGAAGTTTTCATCACACTAAATGGCGTATATTGTATGTATTCAAATACAAGCGTTCTGTACCAAGCAAAGATAATAACAATGACATATTGATAACATTAACCGTCATTACATTAAGCGGCGCCCACTGTATTAACTATCTGTTTAATTTTTTTTTTCCCTGATCATCCAATAAAACTCGTGAACATCCAAAAACAAGTATATGGCCCAAAATGTTTGGTAGCTAGAAACTAGAAATTCATTAACATTGATAAAATAAAAATATGATATAAATATTATTCAAAATAAAATTATAGTGGAATGGCGAATGTACCTGTCTTTATGGATTATATCAGTTCACGTATTACACTGTTGAAGTATTACAGAAATTATTTTAAAACCAATTTTCTTAAGTTCCATTGTAAATAGGGAAGGGGTAGGGTGTTTTTAACATTTACTATTATTTTTTATGTTTCCTTTTTTATTGTTGGGGTTTTTCTCAATTTTTGTAAATAAATTGATTGTGGAGGTTTGATATTTTAGAAATTATTTCCCCAACGTAATTGTTTTGAATGCACATTGTTTCCTTGAAATGGAGTGTACTTTTTAAAACTGACATTAGAGATCTCTTTTCCTATTTAATTATATGGAAGTATTAATTCTTTTTCTTATAATTCTAAACTTATTATTATTATTATTATTATTATTATTATTATTATTATTATTAATTGATTAGATAATAAACCTCGCACGTTAACCCCTTCATCGTATACATCTTCCGTTCCTTCAGTGATCATCAAGGCAACAAGAACAATGGCAAGGAATAAATAAAGCTGCTTCATTTTGAGATCGTTTGAAATCGGCAAAATACCTGAAATGATTGTTTATTTTAAAAAGAAGCCCTTAAAGTAATGAATATACAAACAAAGTATTTTAATTTTATTTAAACAAATGGAATTAACACTACATATAAATAATTGCTATCTTTTCATAAATCTAGTTACCAGGCAGCTTACCTTGACCTTATCAGAGAGTTTAACACAATCCTGTTCGATCGATTTCATTGCTTATATATTCTATATGCTGACACCAATTCGTAATAATTCATGTTAAACAATCGTGATGGTTCCTTTACACCACCTGTCAATAGCAAATATTTTATCAGTCTCTTACAAATAGTCATGCTTTGATGTGGTGATAAAACTTTCTTTCGAATTAACTTAGAATGCCGTTAAGAGATCTAAACTATAAACCACTTCCTCTGCTTTCGTCAGTAGTTCTTTCTTTCGCTTTTATTGTATCTTTGTAATTCGTTTAGGACAATCAAAAGACAGCATTAAAAACACTGTGATGAGATACTCGCAATATGCTTTTTTTCCTGATAACAACTTAATGGCTGTGAAAAGTGTCAATAAAAGTTGCTCCAACAATTTCTACGTTATTTACAGTCCGGTACTTTTATTTTATCAGTGACCTTATGTTTGCCTTTCATTGAAGAAATGAGAGTCTAATATTGGTTGAAAGAGAAATTATTGGGCAATTAGAAATGTGCAGTAATAATTATGTACAAAAGTAGTCAAGTTTGTTTAATGTAGGCGACTATCTTGAAAATACCATCCTGCAGAAAATTATTTTTTTTCATGGTAGAGATGCTAATGAGTAGAGAGGCTACTCGTTTTTTGTTGCCAATTTTTAGGGATTGAGAAGAAACTGAATCAAATCATTGTACAAGGTGAGTCAAAAAATGTATGCACACTTTGAACTGTCATAGAAAATTTATTTTCCTACCTACAGGGTTAGAATATAGTCCAATTGGAAAATTGGAAAAGAATTGTATGTGTACTTTCTGGTCAAACTGAATGTTCCAAATGATTAAAGTAAATGTTCAAAATGGTGGCCTTCAGCATCGATATATTTCTGAGTATGAGTCACGACTGATTCCGTACTTCGAACCAAAGTATCCAATGTGATTTCTGCACACGCGTCTTGAATTTCATCCCAAAGTGTGTCCAGATTACGTGATTTACGACGGTACATCTGATTTTTTAATATGCCCCATAAGAATAAAATTGAGCGACGTAAGGTCTGGAGTGCGTACCCAATGCGAAACTCGATTGATCCCCTGCGTCCTATCCAACGGCCTGATACATTTTGATCCAGGTAAGCTCGCACATCCCTATGATAGTGCGGCGGGGTGCCATCTTGTTGGTAATAAAGACTATCATTACCTTACATTGCGCGAATGACAGGGAAAATGGATCAGCAAGCATTCTTAGGTAGTTTTCTCCAGTTACAGTTTCTTCAAAACGGAAAGGCCCAATGAGTGAATATAAAATTACTTTGTCCCAGAAATTTAACTTTGTAGGTAGAAAAATAAATTTTCCATGACAGTTCAAAGGTAGTATACATTTTTTTGACTCACCCTGTAAATAAATTGCTAATCCCCTTTATTTAACAATAAATATGAATACCGAACTTGCAGTTAAACCTTTCTAGCAATTAATCTAATAAGTTAATTTATAAGGATGTGTAGAAAGTTTTTCACTTCCCTTTTTTAAAATTTCACGAAAATTTATGATGACTCCAAAAATATTCGATTCTTTGGGCCATTTTTCCATATCCAAAAATTTAGAAAGTGCCGAGCTCAACTTTTAAAATCCTTTATAAAGTGAGAACATGATTTTAAAAGCTATCGCAAGACTGTTCAACGATCAGAATAAAAACATACCAACATTATAGGGTTTCCTCTTTCTAACAGTGTAACTTTCCTCAATATAACCAACAAAATGTTCGTTATTTCCTTGCAGTCGATTGAAATTGAAGGTACAACTAATGAATTGGGGTGATCTTGATCTGTGGTGAAAGAAGCAGTCGAGTACAGTGGATGACTTTAACCATCGGATCCTAGTCAGACCGTCATGTCTTCTTTCCAAATGCAAAAAAATGTGATAAGTCAATAAATGGCCGTCCCTAAATCTTACCGATGGTCCGGCGGGTTTTGTTAAGAATTCGCATACAAAATTCTTGGTAAGGATCATCGAATGTTACGACAAAATCTCGCCGAATTGTTTGTGCGATTGTCTCGTGACTGGAGTAGGTGCCTGGATCTCTATATGCAATAATGGGAGGACAGATAGCACACTGAAAACATCATTTAGCAATGTCTTACGAATTTTTAGTGACGATGGCTTTCAAAACCGTGACAGAGATCAAATCCGATAAGTAAATGAATTTCTTAGAAAATCCTAGTTGTTGAAATGTCAAAAGAACCACTTTTCATTTGAATGTGATCAGATATTTCAATTTTTCTGCCGATTCTTGAAATAAAAGGCTGATTACGGATTGAGCTGGATGCCAAAATACAAAATAACCGTTAATAGATTGAATAATAGTTCCTATTTATTTAGAAAGATGCACTGTCTCTGGATTATATTTAATATATCCAGATGCGTGTCAAATTCAGCTACTGTATTATTCATCTGAAATAATAACAAGGTTATGTAACAAGTAAGAATATTTTTCAAGGATATAATAGGATTAAAATCGAATGCAAATAAGACAATTTTAACAAAATATTTCCAATTTTTTCAACCAGTTTTCATAGTTCACCACCCATTAGCAATCATTAGATGATAGTTGTTTCAATTATGAATATCTACCAAATGAAATTTGCCATTTCGAATGCCTTTGATTTTATTTTACGGATTGATTCGATTCTACGAAAATTTGTCTGTTCTTGTTTTTTTCCGAGGATTTACAGCGAATGCGATGGCTAATTTCTTTTGTAGACTCAAACTTTCGCCGACATCATGAGCAAAGGGAAAAAGAGTTCTCACGCTTCCCTTACGTCTTAATCACGGAAGCAAAATAGAATTAAGACTATAGGGTTCGGGAGGATGCACCGAGTTGGAACAAACAAACGGGGAACGCCAGGAAAGAAGGCGTCAAGCCGTCGTTGCAAGAAGCACCTATTTTGATTGTATCAAAAGGAATATACTAGGCATTAACTTGTTTAATTAAATGCCAGCAATGCGCGAAACCTTTTCATCAACCTCTCCGCAAGACAGGTCCATCCATCGCGCCCGTAATGGGTAGTAGCAAGTCGTGTCTCAGCTTTCCTCCATGCATCCAATTTAAACAATGTTCTTGGAATTATAATTAACTTTCAAGGAACCTGATAAAACAGAAATTGCATGATGCGAAGGGAAAAATTTTTCTTAAAAAAAGTTTCTCACTTTTTTTTTCGATAAATTTGTTTCCCAGGTTTCGTTCTCCCGTAAAGAATTAAATCCAGTCTCGGTGAAAAACGACTCTAAATAATTTCGTCAGAAAAACTGTTGTCGATTTCAAGCGTGAAATTGGATTGCTTTCGAGAAGGAATGCTAATCCTCCATCATAAACAATTTGTTTTTCTTTGTATTATTTCATTATTATTGGAAATTTCCATTGAATATGCTCAACCTATGTATGTGAATCAATAAGTTTAAGTTAGAATGCGTAGTTGTTTTACATATTACTAACGACTTACAAAATATACTTTTATTCTTGAAACATAGTAAAAATGTATTAAAATAAAATAAGATTAATCAAATAACTTGAAAATGTATGGGAAACGGTTATGGAATATTGCAGTATGCATGCATATGCTTAATTTGTAACCCAATATGCAGTCAGTTAGTAGCGGAAATTTACTCGAATAATTCAATAAGTTTAACAATAATAAATACTCTGCCATTAACCAGGGCATAATGAGGTTTACGAATAAGAACATTTTCGTTAGTCTACTTCTCACTGTAGTAAACTAACTTTGAAAAGAACAAAAACATTTTAAATAAAAAAGAATATATTATATTAATAGTTTAAGTGATTCTACTTTACAAATTATTATAGAAAAGATACAATAAATATAAAATATATATTCATCAATTATTTATTTATTTTATTTATTTATTTGTTAAGCACTCCGTGGAAGTTAGTACGTCAATATACGAATGGGAACGATAAGAAGGGTTTAAAAACAATATAAAATGATACCTATATGGATATATATAAATGGATGTTGATATACGTATATGAGATTGATAAACTCCAACATCGTTTGACCGAACAACATGAAAGTTGGCATATGTAGTGTTCTTTCATGAAGAAGATTTTTATGTTATCTATTTTACTTTAACTCCCCACTTTAACTCAATAAAGTCCCGAGCGACGCCGGGTTATCAGCTTGTATAAAATCCATCTTATAGTCCAATATTGTATGAGATGGTTTAGTCGAAGTTGTTGAAGAACTACAGAATTTGAAGAAATATCTAGAAGAAAGAACTTGTTGTTCTTTACGAAATGAATATCTTCTATTTCTTTCTTTATTTAATTTCTTCAAGAAAATCGTCTGTTTTCTTTTAATCTTCATTTCAAGAACATTAAATTTTTTCTTCTAGATATTTCTTCAAGCTCTGCATTTCTTCAACTCCTTCATCATCTTCGACTCAACCATCTTGTACAATATTGGACTATATTTAGTGAACTATATATTTTATTTTTTTATTTTATATTTTTTATTATAAGTTTTAAAAGAGAATCTCCACTTAAACTATTAATATAATAAAATTTAAATACTAAAAACTGGTAATAAACATTTTTGGCATCAAGAAGAACTTACTACCTTATTCCAGTTGCCAAATTAGGTTATCTTATTACATACCATTAATGCCGATATAAGACAAATTTCTGTTTGGATAGAAGTTTATATTATCTATTAAAGAAAGAAGGTAAAGCCAGAAACTATGGGCACAATCAATAATAATTGAAGGAGAAAAACGAAACCACTGTTCCACAAAAAATTTAATACAAAAGACAATTTATGTACATTTCGGAAACTACATTGTGTGTATTAAAATTTTTTGTGAAATAGTGTTTCGTTTTCTCCTTCCATTATTGAGTTATCTATATATTGTATGTTGTTGTAAACGAGAATTTTCATCTTAACTTCTTGGAGACATTGTAGTATACTTAATCTGACCTCTTCCTAAACTTTAAAAAATCTAATAACATTCCTAAGTTAAAGTTTCAAATCTGAAGAATTTTCTGAAACCGCTCTTTATTACTTGTAGAATACCTTTCTTTTAAAAGTACTTATTCACAAAGAGACTGTATGATTTTTACTTTGATCCGTCCAAGAATAGAATTTGAAGAGCTGTTTCCTGCTTAGAAGAGAGACCATAAGGGATGTACTTAACTTTTGCTTAATTAAATTCGTCAGGTATTTTAAAATATTTTTGCATCAGATTGAAGAACATTTCACTTAATGTCAAAGGTTTCCGTTGGAAACAGTTATGAAATTGAGTGTTCTTCTACACTGTTTATCTTTTTTTATTATTAAATTTCTCTCTCTATGAGTTTACAGAAGAGTAGAGAATGTGTTTGAAAAGAATGTGGCTTTAAGTGATATCAGTCCACGTTGTTCTCTAAATTCTATTTTGGATGAATTCTGTCGGAAGAAGATAAGTATCACGCTATTCTAATGAATATCTCTCGTGTTTCAGGAGCAACAATTTAACAGAAAGCAATCAATAATTTACCTCCACAGTTTTTTAGGTCGACAGTTTTATGCGATTTGTTTCTTACGGTCCGAATTTGTCACTGTTTATCTTAATAAAATATTTCAAATATTTTATTGCAAATTAATAATTTATTCCACACTTTGGCGTTAAAAGGCAGTATGAATATTTTGTGTCCATAAATAAAACTTTAGTTGAGCGCATTTTCAAACAAGCAGAAAGGTGCATTCACCATTATCTATGCTAAGAATTGGATGTGGTTACCGAGGAGCAAATTGCTGAAAGCATTCGAGAGGAAAAGTTTATCACTTCTTGTTTTCAGAAGAAAACCAACAGCTGCTGTGTTAAGACGCTTTGGAAAGGTTAGATTTTGTGGTTCAGAAGAAAACATAAATAAACAAACCGCTGAAATTTTTAATTATTGCAAACAAATAAAATAGAGCTAAGATTGCTTTAACATACCTTTTCTTTAGACTTTAATTTTATTTTCTATATTTAAAAAATTCTAAATTTCATTATAACTCTGAATCTCGTTGAGTACATTCTATTCTATATAAATAATAATGTGTAATTCGATGACCAGCGAATTTTTTGACGTACCACTAAACATAAAGCTTTCTCGTGTTTCATGTCGTTTCGCTTATGAAATAACGATTTTTATTGCAAATCATTTTAGTTTTTCTATAGCATTTTATTCGCCTATTTCCAAAGACAGGCGAGTAAAATGCTTTAAAAAATACGTAGCTTTCGAGGAACTCCTGAGCAACATAGATTCGGAGAAGAAAATCGATTAGGAAAAAAAAGCGAGCACGGTGAAAGCAAATCTAGTGAATCACATTACAGCAGCAAAAATAAAAAAAACACATTCGGTATAAGAACAACGAAATTAAAATATTAAAGAAACCCTGCGAGTGGAGTTATTTGATTTGAACAAAAAAATTGTTACCATAGAAACATCTTAGGATAAGGCTAATAACATTGAGTTTGTTTGCTTTTTTGATAATTTTTTTTTTACATTTAGACATTTGAATTTTGGTTTTTCCTATTCATCTTATTCTCTGTCATTCAAAGTTTTCTTTTAAGTGACGCACTAAAATAAGCGTCACGAATTACCAGAATATCCTGTTGTGCCTGCATGGAAATAGTTGGCTCAGATGTTATTCGATCACCAGGGGTATGCAACGTTTCGTTTCCTTTAAATGCACGAATCGAATTTCTCCTCCTCCTCCTCCTCCTCTGCAAATTCCGAAGCAGGCAACTCCGTCAGCATCGGTGAGCATTACCGGGTGCCGAGTTCGAAACCAAACCCTGATTTTCACCTGCTATTTTTCTCATGCTGTTAGAAGTATAACAACGTGTACTTTCTTGTCTCGTGAAAGCTCTTCAAAATATCAGTAAAGAAAGGCGGGGAAGAAAGAATGCCGGGATTTTTGAAATGCTTCTTTTATGTATCATTTTTTAAAGTTAGTTGGTGATTCATATTTCAATTTTATCGCTTCAATTTACATTTTATTTAAATAAACAATTTCGAATTCTCCATAATTAGGTCAAACCATACCTTTTTCTATACTCAAACTAACTCTTTTATAGCTTTGCCTTGCCATTACTATCTTTATTCATGACATGCAGATCTACTCGTAGACGATGGAGGAAAAAGTCATTGTATGTGAACGTGGTTATGATGATAATATTGCAGATTTGTGTTGCATGTTATACTTACGTTTTGTGCATTAGACTATGAAAGGCTGGATTATACAAGTGTGGGACCCAGGCTCAATTGGAAATATATATATATTTAATGGATAAATTTACTGCGCCCAATATGTGGCGTCCGTTCCATGAAAATATCTGCCAATCGTGACTTATAAACTAAACAATGATCAGGTGCCCAAAGGCAGTGGGGTTCAGTGCTCCAACTAGCCCGGCGTTCCACCAAATTATAATATCTTACCTGGCTCACAGGCTCGGCTGGAGAGGTAGTGCGTTTAAAACAATAGTTTAACTAATTATTAACTCCTAATTATAACCTGTTTTATAGTCTTAAGTACTTAATTCCCCTTCTCTTATTCTTATATTGCTTAAATCTCTGGAACTGGAATTACCCACTATTATGATAAATATTAATAGACCCAAACTCTCTTTTTAAATAAAAGGAAATAATTAAAATGGTCATAGAAAATGATGGGATTGTCATCGAGATTTACCCGCTATGGACATCATTATAGCTGCGTTGTCTTGGCGTCGGCGTCTTGATGACTCGGCGAAGGGTGGCTAAGTAGGGGCGTTTCTGGTTGATTCTCGAGCTTAAAGCACGGCTCTCACTGGTGTCGTTCTCGGCATCGGATCGTCGGTTCGCTCGGCGGTGCTTCTCCTACCTCGGCGACGGAGGCAGCTCGATCTGGCTCTCGTATGGTTGCTTTCGCTGGCATCTTCTTATTTCTCCATCAGACAGTTACTTTTCTCCAGTCTGGCACATAGTTATTCGTACAGCTGCTACTCTTCCTACTTCCATTATTATGCAGTATCCTTCATCTCGGACAATTTCGGCATATGTCTAACCCAAACGGTTCCGACAATAATTCTCTAGTCAGTTCTAACACATCCCTTTAGACGGTTCCGAACCAACAACTCTCTCGAACAGTGTCTGGCAACAATCTCTCTAATTTTCTTTCTTTCCAGACGTCTCTACAGACAATGGTCGTTCGTAACTGCGTCAGCAGCGTTCAAACCTTGAAAATTGTTTATTTTAAACAATTGACGAAAGTGGGAAAGTAACATTCTTCTGATGACGTAAAAAATGAATGCTTTAATGGTTCTTGGACTTTGACTCCGGAGAAGAGGCGAGCGTTGCTGACGGTGTCATCTGTCCTCTCTTCGGCTGGCACGTTTCCTGTCCTCGCGTTCTCTTCTCTCGTTACATAAAAGAAATCTCACTAAAGATTTTATTATAATACAACTTCATTTGTAGATTTTAAATAATATCTTATCTTCGTTCTCAATAAATGTTCATTTAAATCGTAGTCCCACATCACTCCGCTTTTTAAGAAAAGTACTTATCCTTAGATGAGACTTTTCCAAATCATACTGGTGATTCAATATAAGTTCCTAAAGCTTAGCCAAACCGGTAGTTCGTTGTCTTCTGGGTGTCTTTCACGATGATCTCCATCTGTCCATCCAACTGGGTAATCTCGTGTCTCTCTCTCTCTCTCTCTCTCTCTCTCTCTCTCTCTCTCTCTCTCTCTCTTCCATCCCATCTTTTGATTCAATTTATTAAATCCAAAACAAACAATACATAGTCACAATGATAATGAGGTATCATAAACTGCAATGAATAATTAAAGTCAGTTATATTATAGTATCAAAGATTCTCTTAATAGTTCATAACATTGCTTTAAAGGTTTCCTAGAAAATCACAAATCATTAATTTAATTAGATAAGTCCAATAATGTTCAAGTAAAATAGTCAAAGTCAAAAATCACTGTTTGAAGCAAACTTATTCATAATTCAAAAGTTACTGTTCATAAAGTTCTTAAATTGAAAAATAAACTTGTCAAAGATCTCATTATCTTTGGAAAACATTAACTAATACAGCACTTAATGGAATATTCATTTTAATGTTCATGTAAAGCAAGACACAAAACTTAAAGTCAACTGTT
Organism: Rhysida immarginata; assembly: GCA_023313115.1. Classification (NCBI taxonomy): domain Eukaryota; kingdom Metazoa; phylum Arthropoda; class Chilopoda; order Scolopendromorpha; family Scolopendridae; genus Rhysida; species Rhysida immarginata. The sequence continues at coordinate 4,384,685 of JAHWFO010002284.1, forward strand.
TGCAACATTAAGAATATTCACTTAGGAAAATTAAAACATAGACACAATCATCCTTTTAAATGTCACTTAAAACATTTAAAATCACCACACTGCTAATGATTCAAAATCAAAATCGATGGTTCAGGCATTATTGTTAATTAGTCTGTAAATTTTCAAAATTTCAGTTCACACTCCGTTTCTTAAAATACCTGATTGTTCAAAGACTCATAAACAGTTCACTTGTATAGTTTCTGGTGACATCTCAGGCACTAAAGTTCCAACTTGTCACACTGATGCAAGGGGTGATCCACTGCAACCTAGTAGGGTGAAAAATAACATGGCGTCGAGGGAGACCTCTCCTTACCCGCTTCTTTAAAAATCATCAATGCATCACAAGGCTAAGGTAAAACCTCGAGACAATTGACCATCATTGTAATGCCCTATAAAAGTTAATTAATCATTCCAACCCTCACCATTAGATAAAAATTTACAACTAACCCACATTAAAACAACTAATTACATATTCTTTATTCTCAATTCCAGACAATGAAAGCAATAGAAGGTTTCTAATTTACCATTTTTTCTTTTTCAAATTAATCATGGTAGTAACTGAAACCCACTGTATTTAAACAAATGATTTCAAAATCTAATACCAGAATCTATAACCATAATACATCTTCCAATTGAGTAACACTTTCTGGCGGTCATTTCCGTTTTTTACAGAAAGATCAGAATTTCATTCTCATGTATAACAAAGATTAAATTTATAATTACGTTTAAGTATTTATTTTTTTTCCTAACCAAGTGTCTACCTTTCTTTAGGGTTAAAAAGTACTTACAAAATGTGTTTAACTATCGGTAGACTTGACACTAGATATTCTTCCTTTAATTAACAATTCAAATAAATTAATTCTAAAAATTTCATCATCCGATTCAAGCTGTAATGCCCTCCATACTAACATAGGTTCTAGAATGGTCATACTCAATGCGTAAACAAACTTGGATTTAGTCCAGATAACGCTTGATTAGTTTCTGCCATTTGTTTGATTATTTTCCAAAGTTCGGTAAATGGAGGTACTTGTACTGCATTCTCCGCTCTTCCTGGGTAAGTGTTTACATCATGTCTTATAAACTCGTTAGGTACGGGGACTCCTGTAAATTATGGAGCAAATTGCTGTGGGGATTCTCTGATTCTACTTATATCTTCTACTGGTCCTCGACTACGTAGATTATAAGGATGGGGTGGTCTGTCTCTTTCTGTTCTTCCCCTGTGCGGCTGAGCTGCTTCAGGGCCTTGTCTAGGCTGTTCGTTTCTGAACTCCGACTGGGGAAGGTACATCTCGTCTACCTTACCCTCTAGCATCTCCATTTCGTTACTCAAATGGATACATCTAATTCCACACGCTTCTATATGCTGCTCAAAAGTGTGCAGCCTGCTATGCATGTTTGTCCAATCATGTTCTAACTGTTCCAACCTATCATTGCTCTAGACTTGCGCAATACAAAATTTTTCTCCTTCCTGTGGGCAGTGTGTCTTTTAGTACTAAATCCAAATACAGTTTTCTTTTTCTATGCTCAGAAGGTGGAGGGAATGGATGAAAGTTGACGGATAATGATAAAAAGTTTTTTTTTTCTAGTATCCGAATAATATCCGTGAGTTACACACGGATAAATAGGCATATTTCAAATCTAATAATAGAACAGCCTGTGCTACTCCTCCATTTTGAAATTCTGCCCATAATCACGACATTAACTGCGCACGGCGCATGCTCCAAGGAGTGAGTTAGACAGGGAAACCGCATATCGCGATACCTCCTATTTAACATCTTTTATTATAATTCTTGTACGTAATAACATGCAATTTTGGGTTCAGAATATCACTCGAACAAGAGTGCAGTAGCACTAGAAAAGCTTCATCCAGTTTATACACCTTCACTTTTGCTGTAAAGGAACTCTAACAACACCAGGGACTACGATTCAAGAGCTCGTCGTCTCTACCAGCGGGGCTAGCGCGAACATTGGTACAGCTAAGCTCTCTCCAAGCATTTGTCCTCCCCCCTAAATCAAGTATACAAATAAAAAAAAAGATAAGGGAGAAAATATTAGAAAAATACGATTGGTCTTTAATGTTCACTAAAAAGACCAGTCGTATTGCTCTAATATCGCCTCCCTTATCTTTTAATTTAAGTAAGCAATAGAAGACTCTGACAACTTGTTAATACAATATAAAAATACTGGCTTTATTCTGAAAATAAGATGTACAAGGCGAACCTTTGGAGTATTGATATTGGCTTTATTCCGCAAGACGGAGCTGGTATTTGGTACCCTTTTCCACGTAAATTTGACTTGCTT
>JAHWFO010002284.1:4387115-4412209 GCA_023313115.1 Rhysida immarginata
AAAAAAATGATTATAAATTGATGGTGAAAATACCGAAGCTGTTCTTCAAATTATAAGATTAAATATAATTCCGCGACCCGGATTCGAACTATGATAGTCCAGTTGGTAGAGGTGATGAGCTAGAGACTCATGACCCTGATTCAAATACGGGTGGTGGAATTTTTCATTTTCTTTTTCATCTAAATTTATTCTTAAAATTTGAAGCAGAGCATTAACATTTTCACCATCACCTTGATTTTACATACTGGAGCTTCTATCTATTTCGGTATATATTTCATTAAATCTTTGAATATTAAGTTTCTCTCGTTGTTGAGATCTGCCGTACTCCCAGAGTTGTGAAGATCAAACATCAGGGTTTCTCTCTTCCACATAGGTAACCTCGCATCTAATGAAACACTAGAAGTCATCATGATCCTCACTCACCATTTACCTCAGATTTAGGCCTTGCAGAGTTAACCTTTTTCCCCAGGTTAAGGGTCTCCGAAAGAGGGTCCGAATTGCCAGCGCTGATGAAATCGAAATAACTAAGATTCTTGCACTAGGGGAATCGATGAAGATGGTCTCTTGCGTAGTAGTGTCATTATAATTTCTATCAGTATTACAGGAAGGTTTATAGTTGTCCTTGATAAGATTTCAAAAACCCAATCCTTCAGATCGAGGGTTCCAACTGAGCAGGCAATTTTAAGATCAACTCATTTATTGGAAGGGAAGTAAAGTCAAATTCTTTAATAGTTGCTAGGGTACTCATATTACTAAGTCAAACAAAAAAAAAGACTGCAAAAAAAGACTGCAAAACCAAATGAAAGAAACAAATTCTCCTAGCTAAAAAGCATTTTATAGGTTCTCCTGCAAGTCTCTAAGGGGCAGACATTCCGAGTAGTCTTTTATATAATTGTGATTTGTAGCGCTGATCACATAATACTATAATAATAATTCTTTCGCTCCGTTTATACTGATCCTTAAATATTTATCTTCTTATCTGTCTTAGAACAGAAAAAAAGAAAACACTGTTTGAAAGTATTTTATCCTTTGAGAAAGCATTCTTCAGTCATCCATAGGGAATCTCCTTGAAGAATATTGGAGAAACTCCAAACAAGGATTTTTTTCTCCTTCAATTCTTCTATTACAACCTCCTACATGAACTTGACAGGGTTCATCACGATAACACTCATCTTTTTGTTTTCTTTTAATTTCGTGCCTGAACACCCAACAGATCGACGAGCCTTCTTCACTGTGCAGGGAAAATAAAACAAAACAAACTCTCAGAGCGTTTGAAAGCCTTGTTACGTCTCGGGGTCAATAGAGTTAAGTTCATAAATAAGGAGAACATTTGTTTTCTGTATCAACCCAAAAAGTGATCATTCATATTGATTGTCTGTTGTTAACAATTTCAGGTTAATAAAGTCTTATTCATTTTTTCCTTATAATAAAAAATTGAAATGAAAGGGCCTTGATAAAGCAATATAATCCCAATCTTATTTATTACAAGCGACACGTTTCGACAGTTTCGTCATCTATAAGGTCAAATTAGAAATGAAGAGTTCAAAAATCGAGTTACATTCAAAAGTGGTTCTGTACCCAATATTTATAAATATGACAATCTTAAATAAACAACGAGTAGCATTGTTAATTAAATCATAATTTAAGTTATTTAATATATTGTAGGATATTTGAATGATGTCTGGGTGATGTTTGTTGGTCATCATTTTTACTCTGATTGGCTCCTTTATTTTTACTGTTAAACTTTATTATCGGATTTGTCAATTTGTATAAATTATGTTATTGTAATTTTTCTGATTGGTCGTCCTATTGTATAAATTCCCCCTTTTGGTTCCTGTAGTCTGTTATTTTCTTATTTTCTTTTTTGTATAATATGGAAGACCGCTTGGGTTGGTTAGGCTTCTTGACTACCTCAGTGTATTTCGTTTGGAATTTATTCTGGTTCGATGAGCTTTGTGAAAGCGCTGCTTTCGTCCCATCTGAAAAAATGTACACTTCACTGTTCGATTGTCGATTGTCCTGTACTCTGTATTCCGCTGATTGATGGCTACAAGGTAGCCGAAATGTGCATACGGGTTAATAAATTGTTGTGGACAAGAGGTTGTTTATTCTTCTTTGGTGTTAGGATTATCTCCAGATCCTCGGTTTGGTTATTAACCTATCATTAGTCATCATAATTAATCGGTAATTAAACAGTGACTCATCAAATAGTATAACTCATCCTCTCAGTAGACTATGGTGAATAACACAACAAAACAGACATACCCTATGTCCACTGTCAGAACATCTCGCCCATGTTAATCCATCAGAAAAAAGAACAATGCTTATTTTATTAAATTGTCAGCTTAACATAAAAGAATTTCAGAATCAAGGCATGATTACTTGGAAGAGGTGTTGTAACAACCACAATTTACCATAAGCAAGCACTTGATTGTTGCAGCACATCAACACAACAATGCTTTGAATAAAACTGATAAAATTAATCTCATGTTATAAGGAAAAAAATAATCAAAATTTCTATGCTACAATTTTTACAATAAACACTGACATGTCACAATTAACTTCCATGATTTATTTAAAATTTAGTTAAATAAATAAAATAATAATGATGATGAAGAAAACCACTTTTCAGCTAACAATTTTGGGGTCTAGATGATGTAAATTCATTCCACTTTCAATTTCATCATCAATAAAAATCGCTTTATCTGACAAATTTATCTTGGAAATTCAACTGAAAAAAAAATCGTGTTTCTGCAAAATTTGAAAATCATCCGTGAAATTTATCATCAAGAACATACACCATATTGCCATTAATGACCGGACACTTTCGATTTTAGACGTTTTGTCGAATATCTAGAAAAATACTTGACGAATTATCCTGAAATTTCAGGGGTGTAAAAAGGATGTTTCACCTCATATATTTCAGCGAAGGTTTTCTCCCGAAGGCAAATAGGGGACCAGCAAAGAAGTGAACCAAAAAAATAATGTTTGGAATCACCCTGGAATTATAGGTTTTATAATGAAAAAATATTGACTTCATATCAGCGTAAGAAGAAGAAATTGATACTGGTGTCCGATCCAAAAATAAAAGTTTGGAGAAAGCCCCTTATCGTTTTGTTAGCAACTGAAATTCAACTCATTCTATCGGCGATATCTTTCTCAATTTTCACTATATTTGCTTGGGCTTTTTATAAGAGTAGCTCTATACATTTGGCTAATAAATTATGCAAAAGACAATGTGGTAACGCATGCGCAGTTAAACATTATTTAGTAAAAATACTCATATTTCATCAAATATTTAATATTTTTCTATTCTGATTGCAGGGTGTTGTCTGTACTGTAGTTTGTCAAGTTGTCTGTAAATGGCATTGCATTGGGTTGAAAATCTTGCGTGTTATAAAGAAAAAACTTACGAAAACATTTCGACCTTTTTAAAGAAACTTTTATATCTCCATGAATATACGTGCTATTCTCATACAAATGAACACAGAAAAGTAAAACAAGCCTCTTGAGCATATGCTACAGCTACAATGCATTTCAAGCATTATTTTTTACAGGGTGATTCCAAACATTATTTTTTTGGTTCACTTCTTTGCTGGTCCCCTATTTGCCTTCGGGAGAAAATCTTCGCTGAAATATATGAGGTGTAACATCCTTTTTACACCCCTGAAATTTCAGGATAATTCGTCGAGTATTTTTCTAGATATTCGACAAAACGTCTAAAATCGAAAGTGTCCGGTCATTAATGGCAATATGGTGTATAATCTACGCATCAATTTAGAAATAATTGGACATCATCTAGACCTCAAAATTGTGGACTGAAAAATGATTTTCTTCATCATCATCATTATTATTTTATTACTTTATTAATTAAATTTTAATTAAAACGTGGAAGTTAATTGATTATAACTAACATTCATTCAAGTATAACTTATAAATACTTCCAAAGTAAAATGATATTACAGAAGAAAAGAAAAGAGTTATCATAGAATAATGGATTGTTATGGGAAAAAGCAGAAACCATTATCGCGTAATAAAAAATTCCATTAGCATAAAGAATTCTGTTCTCTAATGTTAATAGATTTTCATTATCGTACTTGGGAATTAAGAGTCATGAAAAATTAAATATAATTGATCATTGTTAAAAGGGGATATGATGAAAACGAGCATCTTGAGAAGCACAAAACTATTCTACACCAATGAACTGACATTTCAAAATTTAATATTACAACTTAGTACTACAGTACATGTTTATATTTTAACGCTGAAAGAGCATCGATGTAACAAAACACAAACTTAATTTTGAGCGAAGCCATAGATTTTCCTTTTAACAGTGGCCAATTCAATTGCCCAGTAGTCTTCATATAGATGCCCGCTCAAAGTTAAGGACAAGAACCGTCATTTTAATCTACACAATTTAGACTTATTCAATTTTATTTTAGAACTGTCATATATAAAATTCTTCCTTTAATTTTTTAATGTTAGAGTTTTCACTTTAACGTAACGTGAAAGCAATATCAAAATATTGGATCCACGTCTACATTCTGTATGTTTAAAATCCTTTTAGTAAAGAGAAGATAAAATTGTTTTTTCCTTTTTTTTCTGAAGCATCTAAGAAGTAGCCGAGTAAAAACTTTTCCCCGCTATTAATTTTGACTGTAAAAGTAAGAAAAGTGTGAGTCGGAGGGTGGGCAAGAAGAATCGTAAAAAAAATTCACTCGGATAAAATATTTCATTTTTGCTTTATTACTTCAGGTCGTAACACGAATCACTTCTGTTGGCAATAGATATCCGGAGCGGACTTCCTCCGAGCGCAGTGCCATGTGTCGGTCAGTTTAGTGATTTATGTTGAAAATGTAAAGCAAACAGGACTTGGGGGAGGAACGGGGGCTAAGGGGTGGGGTGGATGGGGGTTTGGTGAGGGGGGTTTCATTTTAAGCCCTGCCGAAACGTTCGGTACTTGCGGCGGCCACATGTGCGGCGATGGAGGCGCCGAAACGGCGAAGAAAATTGATTTTGTGTTAGAAAGCCGATTTGAGGACGAAGAGATTGATGAACAACATCTAAAGGCGTTAGACACGGAAAAGGGTTCCTTTTAAAGAAAAAAAAACAACTTTTTTCCGAGTAAATTTATTAAGAATGCTCAAAAATGTTCAATCAAAAGAGTAACAGAAAAGGGAAGGAGGAGAAAAAAATTAAGGAGAAATAGAAAATGAAGAGATTAAATCGATTTTTTTTCGAAAGACGTTAAAATTAAATAAAGAGTCTTTTCAAGTTGGTATTTTCTTTCCGTATTGAGAAACTCTTAAATCCTTTGCAGGGGACTCAAAAATATGCCTTCCCTTACATGGTTAGAGGATTACGTTTTTAACTGCGGAAATTGCTTAATGCAAAGTTAAAGTAGAAAAGGAAAGGTGAAAAAAAGGAAGGATATTTTCTAAATAATAATAAAAAAAACGTAATTCTATAGGGTGCTTTTATGTAATCTTAAAGAAGAAAAATTGGTGTCCATTTAGATTTCTGAAACGAAGATGTCTTTCAGCTTTGGTCGAATAGGGAATAGAAATATCTTTGTATTTGTCTACCGAATATTCGTAAAGCAGCAAAGAAAGTTTCTAAGAACATTTTAGGATCCTTCAATAATTGACTTTTCAGTTATATATAGCTTCCTATAGGTCTACCAATACACAAATACCTTATCAAAAATACTGGTTTAGCTTCAATTATGTAACTCAATATATAAAGTGGTAACATGTTCTAAACAATCCTGCGTAAAACAATTTTTGGTCAACTTTGAGTAGGCCACACACATTTCCACGCGTAGGCGTAGCCAAGGAAACTTCTACAGTATAAAATACTTGATTATTGGTAGAAATAAGTTGTAAACGCGGGAACTTTGGAGTATTGATATTGGCTTTATTCTGCATAGATTGAACTGGTATTTAGTGCACTTTTGTCATGTAACACTTAATTCTCGCTCCCCCCCCCGTCCAAACTATAAATCCTGGCTAGCCCATGTTTCCATGCAATGTTCCAGTATGATCCGATGGGGAAACAATTTGTGAATAACGGTTCAAATTAGAGGGTAAAATTAACAACTACGTCCACAATTGATCCCGAATCACAACGAAATAGATTAGACTGAATGAGGAGATCGCATTAACTCGGTTGTTTTACAGACATTAATTTGTTTTATAATACGTGTACTCAATGACCACTTTATTACGTACTTTTCTATGTTTGGATTTCTCCTTAACGCTATAAACTGTAAATGAATTTCACCGGAATCAGTTTATACAAGAATGCCTCAATGATAGCTCCCACAACGGCTGCAAGTTGTTGGATAGTTGATGTCACACCCAAAAAGCCCGTTCAATCTCATCCCAGAAATTCTCGATAGGATCAAGATCTGTGAGTGCATGGACCTTGTAAGCATGGCACATTCTGATATTCACTAGGATACCAAATGAGTCCTAGGGCATTTCTGTGTTGAAAGAGAAGGCCATGGAATGGCCGAGGAAATATCGATACGACAGAGAAGGTGCATATTGCCTCATGCTCATTACTTCAAACCATTATTCTGCCATCAGCATAGAGAAAAGAAAAAACAATAATTCATCAGATCATGCCACGGTTTCCAAAGTGGTGATAGTCCAGTGCAGATGATTAGAAGCCCATTTTAATCGTAATTTTTTTTTTTGCGTTAAAAGGTCGGATACCCGTACAAGAAGTCAATGCGGGAGAATGTCCGCCACGTAATGCTTCCCGAAATTTGCTCTGCAGTTTATTGTTTTACTTAATCTATTATTAGACGCTACCGGTTGGCTTAATCCTCTCCAAGTGCCAAGTATCCCTGTGCATAAAGAAATGTTGCCCGCCAGAGAACTGTCTTTAGGCTCTTAGAGTAAGGGGGCTAGATGTCCCGATTTTTCGCCCTTTATCCCGACTATTTTTTATCTCAATTATTTTCTCCATTCATATAAAATGTCGTTATTTAATAGTGTAAGATAGGTGAAACAAGTAAGTCGGTAAGTTTGACATAACCTATCCTTCTACGAATAAGCACGAACTGCATTCGCTTTATGTTTTCGCATGATATCAGGTGATAGATTTTGAAATCAGTATTCTATTGATTCGCAGTTATTTTTCAGTATAGACTGGATGTGCTCATATTAAAAAACCCCACGTGATTAAGCCATAGAAATCCAGTATAACGAAAGTTATTATTATAGCAACTTCAAAGTTTTTTTAATACTAAAAAAGTGAAAGAAAAACATCTTAATTCAGCGTTTAAAAAATAAAATTTTATTTTGAAAAAAAGTTCTATGTTAAATTAATATATTTACTATATTTAAACAATCCCCTCCCCTCAGTATTGCGTCCCAATTTTTTGAATTGAAAAAATCTAATTATTTTATTTATAGGCATTGCATCATTCTCGATAAAATAAAAGCCAGATCCAGCTCAGGCACCGTAATTGTGGTGCGATCGAAATCTTTGCCATTATCGCTAGTGTAACACATAATGGATGTCAGAAGCTACCCAATTGTATAAGTGTATTCATGGACCGATTCTCATTCAATTAGACCTGTTTACATTAAGATTGGCGGCTAACAATTTACATTATTGGTATTCCTGGGATGGTTAAATGCAGAGGTTTCCCTTTGCCTTCCGCATATTAATAAAGGACAAATACAAACATCCATACCCCCTCCCTTCGTGATTCGAGAACGATAAGACCTGTACCTTAGTGTTCTCGGCCACCGAGCTGGCTGTTTACTATGAGTGGCATACTATTGAAATGGCCACTCAATTATATGTCCTTTCGTCCTTTTAAAGCCATTTTCAGGTATAGATGTACTGTGAAAAGCAGTACCAGATATATAATTTACCCTTTCAGACGGAGCAAACGTTGGGCATAAAATCATTAGTAGGCCTTCAGTGAATGTGGGCAGATATTATATGCAAATCAGTATAAGAAATAAAGACGTGAGAACAAAAAGCCTAAATATAATCGTATACCCTTTTCTTGGTCAAAAAGAACACTTTAAAACTTAATACTATAATAAACTCTTTAACCACAACAATGAAAGACTAAAAATATACAACCTGATTCTGGAAGTACTTTTCGAAAGCAATTGCTTCCATCATTCAGCATCGGCCTCGGTGGCTCAGTGGTTTGCGTGATCGCCTCTGATGCCCGAGTACGCGGGTTCGATCCTGGCCGAGGACGACGAGGATTTTTCAGGGGGAAATCCTGAGATTACGCACTTCCTTCGGAAGGGAAGTAAAGCCGTTGGTCCCGTGTAGTCGTTTGCCGGCTGCACGTTAAAGAACCCTTGCGAGGCAAAATTTGCGGCCCCTATAACGCCGTCCTGAAATGGCCATAGCAGTTGAAAAGGACGTTAATACCAAACAAACCAAACCAAACCAAACCATCATTCAGCAGCCCAGGAGCACCTCAAGGAAACTGAGTTTATTTTTAGTATTAAGTTTTGCATAGTGTCACGGAATTTGAGCGTCCGTCAAAATTCCGGTGACGTCATCGCCCCTTTCCACACTCGTTACTTCTATTCATCGAGCTTGAAAGGGAAGCGTGGCGATGCTCGACGTCAAAAGCGTCACGAATTCCCGACCAATCGGGAGAGAGAGCGGGAGTTTCGTCACGAAGAGAGAGATTCAAGAGATCGAGAGAGAAGAAAGGAGAGAGCCTTATGGAGAGGTCGTTTAAATCACGGTGAGAGGATATACAGCCCGTATGGAAAAATATCTGGTTATGGCAGCGGGATAGGTTGCCTAAATACGGTAGATAGGACTGTTATATCCGAACCGGCGCCAGCGACCACTAGTTACGGGGAATTGGCATGTTCGACGGGCAACGAAGGAGAAGAGAACTCCGTTTGTACGAAGCCGTCGGGGTGCCAACGTGGCAGAGTGATTTCCAAAGTTTTTCTGATAGAGGACGAGGGCGAAGGAAATAAAATTCCTCGTTGGAACTTTAGACACCGTATTAATTGCCTGGTAAGCGTTAAAGTTCTTTTATTGTTAAACGCCAACTTTGCGTTAATAATTTTTGAGGAACTGAAGTCATACCGGCTTACCTACGTTTCATGTTTACGAGGATTGTGGCCTTTCGGGCTCGATGCCTATCTGAGTGATTGATTAGGCTTCATACTTATTTAGATTGACTTATTATTTCTACAGATATATCTTTATTTCTCATGAATGATAAACTAAGTTTTATGGAATTATTATTTCGTCAAACCATCGGGCCGAATGCAACTAGTAATTGTCGGCGACGCACGTCTCCTATAGCTTATATTCTGAGCTAATTAAGTGCTTATTTATCTGTTTCTTATTAGGAGTGTGCGGCGGCATCTCGGCATTAAAGTTACCTACCAGAATTTCTATCATCCCGGACAGTGACATTTGTGTGTGTGTGTTATCTTGGATTGTATCTTGTTAACGTTGCCAGAGCATAGTCTCAGGTTTAATGTGTGAAATATTTTACACCATAGAGTGCTTCAGAAAAGAGCTCTGTTCTGTGTTCAGCTCTCATTATTTAGTGTTGTGCATCTATGTGTAAGGTTTATGAGTGTTAGTGCCGGCAACGCCATCGAGCAGTGTGTATTATTCTTTTGCTCATGGTTTTTACGAGGTCTGTTCAAAAAATACGTAGACTGACGTCATAAAACAAAATATACTTTATTCAGAAGTTGCACATCTGGGTCCCCTTCAAAGTACTCTCCTCCCCGATGCACACACTTATCCCAACGGTGTTTCCACTTTTGGAAACAGTCCTGGAACGCTTCTTTTGTGATGTCCTTCAGCGCCTTCGTCGCATTTGCCTTTATGTCGGGAATCGTCTCAAATCTCCTTCCTTTCAAAGGTCTTTTGAGTTTGAGAAACAAGAAGATGTCACAAGGAGCAAGGTCAGGTGAGTAGGGTGGGTGAGGAAGAACAGTGATCGAGTGTTTGGCTAAAAACTCTCGAGTTCTGAGGGCTGAATGGGCCAAAAACTTCGCAGCAACGCGGTGCATCTTCAATTTTTCGGTCAAAATCTCGTGACATGATCCGAGTTTTTCCGAGTTTAACACAAAATTTCACAGCAACTCTTTGCTCGTTCAAGTCACTCATTCTAAAAATCTGCCAAACGAAAAAAACACACTTCACAAGCAACCGCGTAGCTAATCAACCAATACTGATATTTGCAATCAAAAAACTGCCTTGTAATCAGCGGATCTGTCAGAAGATAGCGACACCAAGCGATTTTGATTGGGACCAACAGGGCCGGCGCAATTCAAAGAGTCTACGTATTTTTTGAACAGACCTCGTACATCTTCAAGCTGATTTTGAATTTGGAATCCCAGTGTGGATCCGAGAGTGCTAGTGAAAAATGTGTATTAAGTACTCTTCTTAGTTTGGATGGTGGACTAAAGCTTGTCGCCATTTGGTGTTTGTTTATTTGATTTTGCTAATTCTTATTATTGATATGTTCTTGTCTTATTTTTAGCTTTAAGGTGCCATTATTCATTTATTATTCAGTTGGTAAATAAATACTTGATTTTACTTTCACGCCCTCTGTTTACGTGTCAATTAATTATTTCCACTGCGTACTCTACTTTCAATTGTCATTATAATTTTCACGTTACACATAGTAATTATCCACATTAGTCTTTGTTTTTATCTAATAAAGAACACTGCAAAATCGTCCTTAGTATTTCTACAATACACTGAGCGACCACTATATTAGGTGGAACACTTCACAAAATATGCATGGTCACAAATCACGATATAAATATCCTGAAGCAAATTTTCTATTGTTAGTTTAGCGTGAAACCACAGCAAAAACTCCATTGATCATCTTTTGGATAAGCTGCAAAGGACCGGTCGCTAACTCCGGGAATTGCGTTAAGTTCTCATTCCTGCATGAGCAAACATTCCTATTGAACGTTTTCACCATCTCGTTGAATCCATGCCCAAACGAATACAGGCGGTTTTGAGGGCTAATGGAGGTTCACTACGCTATTAGACAGGCGTACCTATTAAAATGGCAGCTCAATGTATATACATAAAAGGCATCGAAGAGATCCGAAAAACTAACAGCAACCTCTTCTTCAGCTGTACTTGTTTTAGATATGATTTTACCGATGTGATTGTAGGATGATCCAGAACCGTGCATATATGCATTCAGATAAAATGATTTTTGGACGATTTTGGGAAATACATTACAGGAAGCTGTTGCTTGTTATCATAGAGAAGTCATTGTAACTCAGGAGAATTAACTTGGATAGATCGGCGTATTAGTCACCATGTTTGTATTTTTATAAGCCTTAAGCAAATCCAAAGAACATTCTACAACAATTCGGACGGATAATCGAAAATCGAGGGAGACAGGTTTATGTTCCTGAGTGCTATTTTCATGATGTCATAGTAAGGTTCACGATGACACGATCTGACGATAACCTGGCCCCAAATCGTATCCAGTGTTGACGGCTAAGATCTCACTGATATTTAATCAGCTGAGGTCTCCATTAAAAGCCGGAAATTTTTTTTTACATAAAAGATGGAAGACCAACGTTACTTGAATGACATTTTAAAGATTATCTTGCTATCATTGTGTTGAGGTACAAGTTACCGTTTTGTTGGGACGTTTCATCCCTGTCATAAAGGCTAACATATTTCCAGCGTTCTGCTGACCCTATAAGAGATAAAATGAAATGCTATTAAAGGTCTCTAAGCGGTTTCTACCGTTTCTGAATCATTTTAATTGATTCATTATAAAAAATTTTAGGATATCATAAATTAATAGGAAATAATATGTTAAGGGTTATGAAACACTGGAAATAACACTGAAAAATTACAGAAACTGAAATTTATTGGAAAATTTTAATGAAGAAAAATTCAGATTTCCCATTGATAAATTACTTTAGGTGAAATAGTAACTACTGTAAGTTTTAGATTCAAAATAACATTAAAAGTTCTGTATTATCATTCCAATATATTTCTCAAACAAGTTTATATAATTTTATACAGGAAAGGAGAGGGCCCGACACTAAACAGGTGTTTGTCATTTTAATAAATAGACAAATGAATTATTATTTTATTATTTCTTAAGTATGATAATTGGAGCTAATTCCTTCCGACATGATCTTCATATTTTTCTCTTAATATTTCTTTTCTTTCAATGTCGTTTGTGCTTTCTAACAACCCCTTTTTCGGTTCATCTCGTGGCGCATAAAATATTCGGCAATCTACAACGTTTTCTCTGAATGCGTTATCTTTTACCTGCAATTTAAACGGGGAAGGGGAACCTTTTGTAAGGCATTGATTGAAGTTAGGCAAGGCGTGAAGAATTGTCCTTGTTATTCTCCTTCGATTTTTCATCTAATTTGCATTCTCCGCCCGAATGCTCGCATCCGAATAGATCGAACTTTGTCAATTTTAACTTCCGCGGAAACTCCCGAGATTGTTGAAGAGAAAAAGGAGAGGGTTCCCCCTCATTGAGTGGCGGGAATCGCCGTCTCTTTACACCCCCCATCCCAACATTTTCCTCACCCACCCAACTTCTCTCTGTCTCTCTCTCTCTTTCTCTCTCTCTCTCTCTCTCATCCTATCCTTCCTTCCTTTTCTCTATGACGAATTCATCAACGGTAATGTCATCGACATACAATCAGAGGATTGAGAAACGAAGAACGAACGATTCAATTCACGGGTGAACAGACTTTCTAACAGAACTTATATAAAGAAGTTTTATTTTTCTTTAAATTTCTTTTGCCGTTGCCGTCTTAAGAACTAATTTATCTTCAATTGAAATCTGAAGTTTCTAGAAAATCTTTAAAAGGAGATTTTCATTTTGAGGATTTTCAAATTTAACGGAGAGCATTTCCTCTGACCCAAAATTGTGGCTGGAGTTTTGGGAAAGTTTTATTTTTAAGAGCATGACTTATAAAAATAAAACTGCCTATTAAATGAAATTAAGACAATAATCCAAAGTGTACTTGGGTATCTTGTCAGGAATTTTTTATGTGATGTAATTAGTACTCGCCAGTGAATATTTGATCCTTGTATTGTAACGGTCTACCATCAGTTTGTGGTCTATCAATGACGACACCCGTAATTGGGCACATCAGGGACCATCTTTTAAATGGCAGTCAAGCCCCAAAATCTGAAGATCCAGATGTAGATATCCAAACAATAAGAACCATAGGTTTTTGAAATAAATGCATTCAGAGTCTTTTGGAATAAAAAATAATTATATTTACACATTTTTTTCATATTTAAACACGTGACTGAGCCACTGTGCTCCAAGTTCATTTACGTGTGTACATAATGACGAATGGCCAGCAGGTGCAACCTAATAGATTTGCATTTATACATGAAACTTTTAATCACCAAAAGAACTATGTAGTGCCAGCATCAGGTGCTCACACATAAGATATCGAGCTGTCTTGATTTAAAAACAAAACCTTTGATAAAGATACGGAGTAGTAAGCTGGAAATGCTCCAGTCCCATCTCGACAAATTTTGTAGAAAAGTAGCTCCTAAAACTCTCTTATTTTTAACAGATATCCTTTATGTGTGTTAATATTTTCAAAACATTCAATGTATAATATCATAATCATTATTTCATATTAATAATATCATTATCATTAATTAACGATAATGCAACAGCAGACAGTAGATTGCATACTACCATGTAAAAGTGACGGTAGACCGCATACTGTAGTATTTATTTATTTAATTTTTGAAGTATTATCTACAGTTTCTCTTCACTAATTAATTTCTAGCTGTATTTGGTTTGAAATTGTTGCCTTCCCCTTTAGTTTAGTCATTTCCAAAGTGTATCTAAATGTCATTTCAAAATGAATATTCAGAACTGAAGAATTAATACTACATACTTACTAACTGTACATATCATTTAATTTCTTTGTTTGTTCTCTGTGGAATAGAACTTTTATTGGAGTTACACTAAAAATCTTTCATCTCTAACAATTATAATCTTTTCTCTTTCTCCGAACGTTTCTTACTCATTCATGTGAGAAGTATGGAATCAATATTAAGCTTAAATCTTAACGTCTTATTTGTTTGATTGCTTAATGAGTTCCCAAACATTTTTGACTTGCGAACCCCTTTCACAAAGATCTGAGTAGCGCAAACCACTAACTTATAAATATCCAAACATATATGCATACAATACAATAATCTGTCATTACAGAAATATTTTGGCGAACCCCTTGAAAGATGTTGCGAACCCCAGTTTGGGGAACACTGGCTTAATGCATTACCATTCCTATATTAGAAAATAAAATAACGATTAATCTAAGTCCAGAAGTTTTATTTTACTGCAAATATTGTAATTATTAATAAAATTAATATTTAATATGGACGACATAAAAAAGAAAAACGAAAAGCAAATTCCCCCGTCCTCTTTTTAAAAATCATTATTATTCCCCATTATATTAAATTCAGGTAATCTGTTTTAGATAAAGGGGACCTCTATTATGATTGCCACACATTTTGGATGACTGTATCGGAAAAACGAAAATGACGTCAGCTTTGATAATATTAGCAAATGAATTTTCAGCCTAAAAACCGATAACGTTATTTACATTGGGACCGATAGAATGGTCTAAGCTGGAGGAGCACAGGATTTCCATAAGAGATGACCGATATGAAAAAGTCATAAGGCTTTAGACAATAGAGAGATTGAAATTCCTGAAACATAAGCGGAATGAGTCATCGCAACGAAAGCATTGTGCCAATCAGAAATGAGTTGAGTGCAATTTTAAGTAGAGCATTTTTTATAGATAAGAGAGGGCGATTCGGATTCAATGATGAACGGAGAATATGTTAATTAGAATTGTTCTTTGGAGAAGTTATTAGAGCAGCTGGGAATGTATGAGGGTCTTTTCTCCCTCTTTCCCGATCATAAACATTACAAGATGAGTCAAGGAAAATTGGGTATTTAATCTGATAAATATTCGCATTTATAATAAGATATCTTGATGATTCTTTACATAGGCTCGCAAACGATGAGAACCGGCATTTCTTGTTGATTTATTTAAAACGAGAATAGTCGTATAACAATCTAAGGAATGAGATAAAACACAAATGTTAGAACATCAGACTAATTAATTCTGTAATTATTTATTTTTCAAGAGTCTGATTTGGAAGTTTGACTTCAATTGCTAAAGTATGAGCATTAATTAGACATTTAGAAAATTCTTCTCAAAATTATTGCTTGAAAAAAATTATGATGGGCAAATATTTATGAAATGGGATTTGCTTATCTCAAAGGGAAGATAAGAAGACCGAAGAAATTCTTCAAGCATATCGTAATTACAAATTAGAAAAGAGAAGGAAAAATTCCGCAATCTGGATTCGAACCAGGGACAATGTCATTCGCTGTTTTGCTCTAAACAATTGAGAATTTATTATTTATTTGATGGTTTAAGGGCAAGGAAGATTCCCGATTTGCGTATGGGGCCTGCTCTGCCAGTTGAGCTGATTCGTGACTTCATCGAAGTCCTACCGACACACTGCAAACATCTTTGTGGTTCATTGTCCGCGATAGCTCAATTGATTAGATCAGCGGCAGTGAAAGTTGTGGTATCTGGTTTGAGTTCAGGTCGAGGAATTTTTTTCCTTTCCTTTTCTAATTTGTAATTAGAATGTATTTGTTTGTCTTTGTTATCCAGTATTCACAGAAGACATTGCAATTTTGACATTCGATAATCTGCTTGATATCTCTTTTTAATTTTCTGTCGAAAGAATTCTGTTTTATATTCTTATCAATATTTTGTATGTTGATAAATATTACTGCTAAGCTCTAGGAAATTAGTGGAAGTATGAGTCCAAGGCTCCTGTTTCTCTGACTTCATTGGGCCAAAAGCAGGCCTACTCCTCTTAGGCAGGTGTTGCTTAGAGCAGATCTGGTCTAGAGAAAACTATTTATCACGTTTCACTCTTTTAGGTCAGAGGCAGTGAATAGATAAAAAAATAAGAAAGCGAATAAATATTTTTTCAATGCGGAAGCTCCTTCTTTGTTATGTTATGCTAATAAGAATTAATATTTAAATTTCCACATTAACCATTTTGAGGAGTTATAACCAACGCCAATGCCTTAACTTAATTTTTTTAAATATTCATATAAGAAGAAACTTATCCATGAAAAAGTATTTTCATACTCCAACAAAAGAAAATTTGAATTTCAAGTTGAAGTTTTAATTCCTTACAAGTGAGATGAATTTAAAGTTTATCTCTTTTGTTTAATGCACTCTTGAAATGGCGTTGATGCGATTATGAAAGGCAAAAGAGAAGACTGTCTTCTCCGTCCGAGCCATAAACTGTGCTTGAGCCAAGGACTTGGGCAAATCCATCTGTTGCAAGGCTGAAGATGTTATCATAATAAGAGAGTCTCTTCCTTTCCGAACTGTTATCATCTGCTTTCATGGTAAACATTGTCGCTATTTCGAAAAGTGCCTCTGAAGCAGATCGCCACAGCGCACGCTTTAATATCTTCTTTGCTGCGTCTAAGGAGTGAAGCCATCCAATCGATCTAGAGACAAAAGGACGAAAATCTTACGGCATTGTTTCCTCTTGCTTATGGACAAAGACTTTTATTGATCGACCCCCCAAACCAATCCGGCTGATTTCCTCTCACAATCTCATCTTGACTCGAACACGCAAGAAACGTGAGTAAAACTGGAGTCGGTGGTGAGCTTTTATTCCTGAACTCGTTCCGAAAATGGAAAAGAGGTGAACGGAAATTAGTTTCCAATGAAGAAGAAAGCTTTTCCTGTATGGATGTTGATAAAATCTACTGTGCTACAAAATCTATAATTTTTTTCGCGAATAACATAGTGCATATTGAACGGATGATGTCGAAAACTTCTCTTTACGATGATAAAGAAACGACTGAATTAATACACATAATAGTGCAATTTATTATATGATGAAAAGCCTGTATTCATTTCACTATTTTCTGTGTTTTTGCATGTCGCGAGAACCGTTTAACTTCTACAAAGTCTGATTATCTATCATTATTTGATAGAGCTCTTCCCGAACTTAACTAATTAAAATAACTTTGATATCTATATAGGCCAATTTCACATGACTAATACTGTTAAATTTTTGAATTAGAAACAGAGGCATATGAGATGTCATTCGATCAGAAATGATGAGAAACAAAAGACTATAGCATTACTTTCCATTTTAGAAATGCTATGGTTTAGAAATGCTTCGTCCCAGAAAACCGACTTTTTAGATCTTTTTCTGAAAAACTTTTTATATCTTTTTCAGCAGACAATTATTTTACCCAAAATTCTTTAGAACAATGACTTTATATCCAATCCGCTGTGGTTGCCATAGAAGGAAGCGAGGGGAAGAGCATAAGCGCACTTGGATAAAATATTTGCGCGTTTGAGAAAATTCGTGTGCACTGTTTATATGATACACGAATTTGACTGGAGTGCCCCACCGCGAACCATTTTTCAATTAATTCGAACCACGCGGTGGACTCCCGCGCGTCGTCCGCAAACCAGCCAGAACAATTGAATACGGTATGAATTCGGCCTGTGCATGGTATTAGAGTTAGGCACTGGGCAGGATTTAGGTTTGTTGGGGCCCTAAGCTATTGAAAGTTATGGGGGGGGGCTTTATATTGGGCCTTTAAGCTAAAAGTTATTCATGATTTGCCCCCCTCCCCACTTTAATCTAAATAGTACGGCAGCCCTAAGCTGCAGCTTATTTAGCTTATACATAAATTCGGGCTGGTTAGGCACAGCTTGAAACTTCATGTTGGCCAACTCCATTCCAGTCGAGAACAAAATGAACACAACAAGTGTGCGATCAATGACGGACAACCCGTTGTTGATTACTGCAAATACGTGTGTTTTGTGTTGACGTCATAACCACCGACCAGTCGAATTGCAGTAGTAAATGCTCTCCCTCAAAACGTTCGCTGAGCCGCTTTTTTTTTAATGAAACGTGATGCGTTTGCGGTATTCGCCATTACCTATCTGCCGATTTTGGAAGCGGTATCGCTGCCGTTAGCTGTTTAAAGAAATGTTTTAATGCCAGAATTGTACGGTTTTTGGCCAACAGATTGCGTTGCATGTTAAAGACATCAGTTTATGCACATTTTCAGACGGCAAGATGCCGGATTAACTTTAAGCTTACACTGTTCACTTCATTTAACAATATTTCTCTCGGCATAGCAGGCACAAGTTGTCGGATGGAATCTTTCAATGTTGCCAATGACATGGGTTGGTCGCGGTACACTTTTGACTTTAGGTATCCACATAGCCAAAAATCACAAAGCGTCAGATCGGGCGATTTGGGTGGCCATGAATGCAAAAAATATCGACTGAGGGCACAATTCTCCCCAAATGTTGAGCGGAGCAGTCCTTGCACAGGCACAGCAATATGCAGTGGCGACTTTATTTACTTGTCCGTAGCAGTGCTGTGTAGCTCTCACCAGTTTTTAGAGCAGTCCCTGTGACTTCCTCGAAGATAAATGGACCGATTATGCAATCGACGGTGAAGCTACACCAGACAGTAACTTTTGGCTGATATTGGGTTGTTCAACAAATGCATATGGTTTATCCGTATTCCATACACGGCAATTCAATTGTGTGTATTAAAACTGTCAGAAAGTGTGAGATGCGCTTCATCGGTAAAAGCACAGTGAAAAAGCCAATTAGCGAAATCTTGGCGAGTGATGAAGTCGTCAGGTTTCAGTTCTTGATAATGTTGCAACTTGTACGGAAATCGCTTAAGGATAATTCGCAGTGATCGCCATACAGTGCTGTACGAAACGCCAGTCCGTCGGGACTGCATTCCGCGTGTGCAGAAATCTCCGACGTGCAGTCAAGAACCCATGGCTTCAAATCGTCGTATGCATCGCACGTCATAAGTCCTTTACCATCTCGCAATCCAAGCATGCGTCAATGTGCCCGCACTGCCGCACTGGCACTTTCCTTATTCTGATAATAAAATTTAACTAAGCCCTTCTCGATTAACGACAGAATTTCTCTTTCTACAATTTCGTTACGGTGAGACGGAACGAAATAGCGTTTGCAGCGAGTGCTGCTCTTTTTTATACCGCATAAACTAGTGTCTATAATCTGACAACGCCATCGGTTGGCCAAAATCCGAACCACTCTCGCATTAATTTTTGCCTGGAAAAAAAATCCGACTTCATTTCGATCTTTTCTGTGCAAACAGTATCTTTTTATCTGAATTCGTGTGCGAATTATTGAGTTTTAAAGTTTTTCCTTAGTTTTAGATCATCTTATAGTTACTTCGCTATTCGGCATATTTTATGCTCTTAAAATAAAGTCAAATACGCTTTGTTTTAGCATATTTGTAAACCACTTGAGGACTTCTTTATAAGAATTAAAAAGTTTATAATCATTATTGAAGTGACCGCCAAAATTTCAATATCTTAGGCACTCTCAAAAATTAAAATTATCTATTCCAAATTATCTATCGCAATTTGTGTTTGTTTTGGCTATCGAAAATGATTCAATAACCATTTACTTAAGTCATAAAGAGTCACTTTTGCACTACATTAAAATGTTTCTGAGGTTTGATATTCAAACGTAACAACGCAAAATCTCAACCTCTTTCGATAAGTATTCGCGGCATAAAAATAATTGTGCCTTATCGAAATGTCCTCGTATTATAAAAAAACAGTAAATATGGCAGCCGTTCGTTTCTTTTTTAATAATTCCTTTTGAATTCTAGGTTTCGTTACTGCTTGTTATTATTAAGAAATTGTTATTATTTAGAAATTGTTTTAAATTCGTCTTAAATTCAGTTTCTTGAATCTTCGAAAATCGCTTGTGTCGAAGCGTTTCTTAAAGCAACATCAAAATAACATCCTTAGAGCCAAGATAATGCGCAATTTACTCATCTGCTTATTTCACGCATGATAAGATTGCATTCTACATGAAACTCCAGCGCCACCTTTTGGTCAAAAACGTTACTAATATAAAAAAAATATTTTTCATTATAAACAAAAACCCCCTGTGTTTCTGAGCATTTCTGTGCAACCAGCATCGTTTTATTGTAAATAGTTTAATAATTATAAAATTTTAAAAAGTGTACTGATTTTTGGATCATCCGGTACTATAAAGTCCTATGCAACTTTCATTTAAGTCCTTTCAGTAGAATATTAATGTGATCATTATTTGTATCGCTACTATCGTTTCCTATATAAAATTTTGCAATATCTTGAAACACGAGAATGGAAATATGCTTAGATATTTATATGCTAAACATAAGCCTAAAAAAAAGATTTGTGTGACAAATTTCGTCTGAGACGTGGGTTAGAATTAAACCAAGGAACGAGACCAAACAGGAATTTTCCTCTGTTTGGAAAGAGGGAGAGTCATTAAGCTTCCACAGCTCTCTTTATTTTCTTTTTTGAGAGCCGAAAACGAGAGAGGGGAGAGAAAATAATAGGATCCCGCGAGGACGGTAATGAATAGGGAGATTTGTAGTGCGAGGGAGTCCGCTGAGTCATAAGTATCTTCGGCAATTGTCCGTAATCAAAGTCGCTTCTCTGGGCGTCGCTGCTACTTCACACGCTTATGGAAGAGTTGGGATGAAAATTTTCAGAAACAATTGCAAATCTCGTGCATTTGACATTTCCTCCCTCTCACTTTTTTACGTGGAATAGATAGACTCACACCCCTTTATTTGCACAAAAAATTGACAGTGTTAAAAAAGATTCGCTCTCGCCTATTGGGAATGCCAATGCAAACAACTCGAGAGACGGAGATTGAAGGAAATGGATTGAGGGTAGGAGGGATTAGGTGGACAGGGGAGACAAATAATTGAACACAAGGCACAAAGAATGATTTTTCCTTCTCCCCCTTTACCGTTAAATAACCATGAATCAATGGAAAGCAGCTGCGAAAATGAGCATATAGACCCTTAAACGTTGAACCAGGGATAGAACTATATGGAAGTTTGCAAATAGAAGGGGATGGCAAAACCAATATTTGAATACGAGTGACGAATCTTGTTATGAAAGGATGCAATTTATGAAATGAAAAATGGGTAACTGGAGAGCCTAAAAAGATACGTTATCATGAATGTGCAAAGTAATTTAACCGATTGCCAGTAGAGAAAGAGATAGGAACAGGGGTAAGTTGAAAATACGGGGTAATTCAAAAGTCCATACCCGATTTCTAAGTGCTGTATTTATTAGTAAAATAAACATACAGAGGTGCGGTAAAGTAAAAAATATTCGTCATACCATCACGTTTTGAAATGGTGATTTACGGCTGTCCAGTGGTAATGCATTGGACTGCACTGCCTACATGGTAATCGATGTTTCATCACAGGTACTAGGTCGACCTGTGCGTTTCCACTTACGCAAACAACCCGTTTCTTGGAACGTTTGATGCCATTTTTTAATGTTCTTTCCAGTAGGGGCTTTCGTTCCGAATCTTATACGAAATTCGCGCTGATTCGCACTTGTGGAAGCAGAGGACGCAAAACGCTTTCTGTTGCTGGGTTACCAAATCAAAAACAACTCAGAGTCAGTGGATATGGAATACGTCAACAAACCTATTATACAGGGTGTCCCATAAGTTTCCATACGTAGAAAAAATAAAGAGCAACGAAATTGAGTCATGTAGAGCATATTATACAGAGTGTACCAAAAAGGTGCGGTCAAATTTTCAGGAAACATTCGTCACATGTAGAGGCAGAAAATATATGGACATGTGTCCAGAAACGCTTTATTTCCATGTTATAACTCATTTTGTATAACCCTTCATTAATTACATATACCCAAGGGAAGCACACAGGAATAGAGCGTACCAGCATACCACGTGAAACTCTTTCTTACATGAAATGTTCAAAATATCCTTCGGTAGCATGGATACATACATCAATCCGCCGCCGCATTGAATCCCGGATGCGATGACGTATCCCTGGAGAATTTCATATGTTTTGCAGCCTGGGCACGAAGACTCTCAATGCCACGATTCTTAGAAGTGTAATGAACAGCCATACGATTCTTAGGTGTAATGGTGGAGCCAACCGAATACAAAGCCATTTTTTGAGGTTCCAAGTGCTACAGTCTCCACGGATCTAGGTTCCAAATGCACAAAACATGGCAAGACATAAAATAGTAGTCTAGTACAAAGTTAAAACCGTGTGAGGAATAATGATTTTTCAATTGAAAAATGGAAGGAAAAATTCTGCGACCCGGATTCGAACCAGGAACCTCGACTATCATGGCCGATGCCTCTACCAATTGGGCTATCGCAGACACCACCTCTCCAGACGCATCTCCAGTTAATAATTATTATTATTTACGTGTGAGGAATGTTTCCTGAAAGTTTGGCCGTAGCATTTTGTTACACCCTGTGTAAATAAAAATGGTTTTCATAAAAAAAGTTTATTTTTCCTATGTATGGTAACTTATGGGACACTCTGTACATCTATGGATTCTGAAACAACCGAGACCAGGGAGACCTACCGGCAACTTCAACAAACTTGATGATCCCCTCTTTCCAATGGTAGGCAGGTCGTTCAGCTGCCATCAACGGTTGAAATCGGATACGAACTTTAGATCCACCTTGAAAAATGAAATATTTATTTTTGCTTACGATATAAGAACTGCTGATAATACAAAGTGGTCTAGAAGTTCTAAATGATTTTAAAAAGCAATATCTTTTTTAAAACCTTTTTCTTTTTAAATTTTTAGTAGAGGAAATAAGTACACTAAATGGAGTTTTTAACAGTAGTGACAAAATATAGAATCCCGAAGATGCCTTCCATTTTCGGCCTCTAGCAATGGGTCTTTTTAATATGTTTTCCATGGCTGGTTACCATCTTTCTATCGGCCTCGGTGGCTCAGCGGTTGCGTGATTGCCTCAGATGCCCGAGTACGCGGTTTCGATCCCGGTCGAGGACGACGAGGATTTTTCAGGGGGAAATCCTGAGATCACGCACTTCCTTCGGAAGGGAAGTAAAGACGTTGGTCCCGTGTAGTCGTTTGCCGGCTGCACGATAAAGAACCCTTGCGAGGTAAAATTTGCGGCCCCTATAACGCCGTCCTGAAATGACCATAGCAGTTGAAAAGGACGTTAATACCAAATAAACCAAACCTAACATCTTTCTGGAGCCTGTTTTATGTTGGAATGTTGTTCGCAGTTTCAAGTTCGAGGTTTATTAGCGAATTTAGTTTTAGTCATCTCCGCAAATTAATTTGTTACATTAGAATGTCTCCGTTATGCTATTTGAGTCAAAATAAAGATCCTCCCATTGCCAAAATAAAGTTTCACTAGCTTGACTTTTTGTCCAATACGTAGTAAACCCTCTCCGTAGTAAACCTCACAAGTTTCTAAATTTGAAAAGAAATTAAAAGGAAATAGTTAATAATTTTAAAAATCGCCTAGAATTGGCCATCCTAAATAATTAACGATATATGTGACTATAGCCGTCATCTCACTGTGAGAGAACAGTAATTAGAAAGGTATCCATTATACCAATTCTCAGTTGATAATTGCCTTTAGCTAAATCACGTTTAATTTGAAATAATCAAGACAGACCATAAAGTTACTATTGATCCGATCGTAATGATCAGTGATCGTAGACGAAATCGTGAAATTTGTCCATTGCACGCAGGGTTTAACAAAGCTCATATTTTCGAATATTTTACGATCAATATGAAACTCTTGTGATTTATTATGCTATATTTTTAATATTTAATAAGGAGGTGATTTGAAAAGCAATAATATAATTTTTAACAATTATATCCAAAAAATAGAGGTAAAAATTTAAGAGTACAATACTGAGCTAAATATTACAGGTAACCACAAAGTTCTTACCATAAAAGGAAGTGATAGAAGATATGCAAATGAGTGTACAGTGTCGTCCAAAATCTGTCAGGAGGGAGCAGGAAGTTTGTCTAACTACAGGGCTGTTGGGCATTCACATCAATCACATCTCGTGAAGAAATGAAGACAAATGGAGGTATCGAAGGAGATAGTTAGGTGTTGTTTGCTTTATGACTTCAAGGTGGGCTTGTCAGCAGCAGCACCAAGTCGCCGAATGTGTCTTGCGTTTGGGGATGATGCTGTGAATGAACGCATCGCAAGGTATTGGTTCCAGAAATTCAGGTCGGGAGAATTTGTCGTTTCTGATGAACCCCGCAGTGGTCGACCACAAGCCTTAGATGACCAGCCCTGAAAACGGCCATACAGGAGGACAGCAGTTTAACATGTGGTGAACTTTCCAGACGGTATCAGGCTTCTGGTGAAACAATTAGACGTCACCTGCTCAGTCTAGGAAAGATGTATAAGTTGAGCAAATGCGTACCCCACACATTGTCGGAATCCAACAAGAATCAACGAATGACAGCCTCCATGTCGTTGCTTGCTCGACATCGTAACGCATCCATATTTAATCGAATACTTACCAGTGACGAAAGGTGGGTCCTGTACGACCTCCTAAGCGTTCCAAATATTCACCCCAGGACACCGTACCTCACACCTCAGAGCCACCCCTACACCCTACACCCACCCCTGCCCTGTGTCTGGTGGACTAGACGCCAAACCATCACCTGTACTCCCAGCAGTTGAAACGTGTCCAACAGGCATTGCAGCAGACGGAGCCAGCATTGGTGAATCGTAAAGGGGTACTCTTCCTTCATGACAATGCCCGGCCACATGTGGCGCGGGTGGCCAGAGAAACCATAGAGCGGCTTGGCTGGGAAATTTTGTGTCATCCTCACAGGATCTTGGCCCAACGGATTATCACCTTTTCCATTCTCTGGTCGTGGAAAATCCTACACCAATGATACAGACCTGCGAAAGGTACTCACAGACTTCTTTGAGTCCATGAAAGGCAAGTTTTACAGCCAGGGGATTGATCAACTGGAGACACGTTGGCAGAAGGTGGTAGATGCCAATGGAGATTACTTTGGGGACTAGCGATACGCCACTTTTTTGTGTACATCATTTTGTTTTCCAGAATTAAAATGACAAGATTACAAAAGAACTTCACACTTTTAAAAACTTATTACATCAAAGCTATTCAGAATATAGACACACCACATACGGATT
>JAHWFO010002284.1:4418846-4456041 GCA_023313115.1 Rhysida immarginata
AATTAACCTCCCCCCCCCCGAGTAATAAATAGCAAGTAGCAGACACCCTGCTGCGGTCATCTATTTCTACCCCTTTATCTGCACTTTTTACCTCTCCCCAAGTTCTTTATTCAAAAAAATTGATTTTCTCGAACGTAAAATGTGGAAAATGTAAAAAAATCTCGTATCTTCTTTCCTTTCTCATCATTTCTGATCGAATAACTATCACTCGCCATATGTTGCTATAGTTCTAAAGACCAGGTAGCTGCCACCCCCGCAACGCCGAACTCACTAGAACAATTGGGCCTAAACTTCATAGTAAAGTAGACCTTGCCTAGAGGTATCTGGATACTGAATTTCACTCCTTTACGTACTCAAATGGAACATAGACCTTTTCTCTTCTCTGACTCCCACCCCGTAATTCCGACCTCAGTGCTCCAGTCAAAACCAAACCAAATAGTGAATGCCCATAGTAAGCTACATTCCGAATGTCAATCTTCTACCTCAAAAAATGTAGAAATTATGAAGGGGACGGACGGACATTATAAAACCAATAGATAATAATATAGATTATGAGCACTTGAGCAATCGTGCGTCGACAAAGCGATTTCACGTGCGCGTGCCGATGTCAATAATGCTTAAAAGATGAACAGAATATAACAATATATCCATTCTTGACAAATCGATTGTTATATGTCATTATCTTGGTATTCTTTACAGTCCTTGTTTTAGCACGTGAATTCGAAGGAGTCCACAAAAAATTCTGAAAAATAGATATGTCCGACCTTGATGGTCATATTTCTGAAAACAGAGTTTGAGCAAGTTAATCCGTTTTGAAAGTTATCGTGCAAACGGCGAACGGACGGATAAACGTACAGACCAAGCGTGAATTCTTATAAGTAGATTTTTGATAAAGCTCCTAATAATGGCATGTCATATAAAAATCGATTCGTCAAGAATAAATACACTATTACTTTCTGTTCATCTTTTAAGCATTGCTGAAATGGGCAAGCGCACGTGATAATCGCTTTGTCGAGGCTCAATAACTCAATTACTCAATTATTAGGAGCTTTAGCATAAAAGCTACTTATAAGAATGCGCCCTTGGTCTGTACGTTTATCCGGCCGCCGTTTGCACGATAACTTTAAAATGGATTAACTTTTTCAAATTCTGTTTTCACAAAGATGACCATCAAAGCACGGCCGTATCAACTTTTCAGAATTTTTCGTGGACTCCTTCAAGTCGAATTCACGTGCTAAAACAGTGGGTGTAAAGAGTACAAAGATAATGGCATGTCATATAACAATCGATTTATCAAGAAGGAATACATTGTTACTTTCTGTTCATCTTTTAAGCTTTATTGACATCGGCGCGCGCACGTGAAATCGCTTTATCGACGCATGATTGCTCAAGTGCTCATAATGTATATTATTAAGTAGCGGAAGAATGGAGCTACTTAATGGTTTTATAATGTCAGTCCGTCCCCTTCATAATTTCTATATTTTTTGAGGTAGAAGGTTGAAATTCGGAATGTATCTTACTATGGCCATGTTCATCTGCACTATTTAGTTTTGGTTTTGGTACACTGGGATCGGAATTACGGGGGTGGGATTCAGAGAGGGCAACATATCTATGTGCTATTTAGGTACGTAAAGGCGTGAAATTCAGTATCCAGATTCCTCTGGGCAAGATATGAAGTTTAGGCCCAGTTGTTCCAGTGCGGTCGAATTTGCGAGGGTGGCAGTCATTTGGTCCCCGCAACAACGTATGGCATGTGATATACCGTAAATACTATATTAAGCGCACGGGCTCTTATTTGCAAAAATTCAGTGGACCCCCAGGCGCTTAATGCAGGCGGGCCAGTATTACAGGTCCGGCGCTTATAAAATTCTGCACAACTGTGATGGATACTATTATGCAAAATTCTCGCCTTTCTCCATCTTTTCTAAAGTATCCTGATATGTCTTCCATTCCCATTAGGATCAATGCTAAACTGTTTGGCTTCACCCTCTGTAGAATGGTTTTCAGCCTACTTTACTGTTGCGAGATTAAAATTGGTGCTATAAATTGGTGTTGATGAAGTTTTCATTTTTCATCAGCTATGTTGCTTGACTGAATCCAAATTAAAAGCAAGAAATTAGAAGACAATCATGCTGGTATATAATTTCCGGTTTAGCTGTGGCATTTGGGAGAGCAAACATTCCCTTGAGAAAGCAGCAAGAGAAGAAAAATCCATGAAATGAACTAAAATAAGCGCCCGGGCGGTTATTGAAGGTCCGGCGCTTATTTGCAAAAATTCAACGGACCCCCAGGCGCTTAATGCTGGCGGGCTGGTAATTCAGGTCCGGCGCTAAATACAGTATTTACGATATTATACGTTCGGAAATGATGAGAAAGGAAAGAAGATGCGAGATTTTTTACATTTTCTACATATTAGGTTCGAGAAAATCAATTATTTTGATTAAAAAACTTAGGGAGAGGTAAAAAGTGCAGATAAAGGGGTAAAAATAGATGACCGCAGAATCTGCTACTTGCCTTACCCTCCTCGGGGGGGATTTCTTTTTAATAAATGTATAAATGTATTTCTGCTTCACTGCTAAAACTCCCCCTTGGAATGTTTACAAGGTTTTATTATACTGCTTTGAGCTATTAAATAGATGTAAATTTGAAAATAATTAAATGAATTTGTGGCCTGATGAGCTTTAACTGAAACACAACTTCTGTGAAATTAAGCAACATCAAGCGCGGCTAGTCACTGGATGGGTAGACGACCATCAGTGACGCACGATCATCACCCCCCCCCTCCCCGGCTGCTGCGACCATCATACAACAGCCTTTAACCCAGGTTCATCCAGGGACGCAACTCGTCGGCCTCTGGCCATACAGGCCCTGGATAGACGCATTAGATTTTAAGGGTCGTACAAATGAAAACGAAAATTATTTTATCCAAATTGTATACAAGGAATTTAAAAATACTCTCCAAATGCGTTAAGGCATTTATCCCACTGTGTAACAAGGCGTATAATTCCTTTATGGAAGAAGTCTTTCAGTTGTGTGTGGAACCATTCCAAAACCTCTTCCTTCACTTCATCGTCCGACTGAAACCTGCGGCCTTTCAGATGTTTCTTGAGATCCCCAAACACGTGAAAGTCACATGGGGATAAGTCATGGATGCTGCATTGCTTCCCAGTTGAACTTTTTGATGAGGTCTACCATTGCTTACGAGGTGTGAGGACGTGCGTTGTCGTGGAGAAGAAGTCCAGGACGCTTACATTTGATGGCCGCGCGCAATGCCTTCAATGCTTCCCCATATCGTGCTGCGTTAACTGTGGTGCCTTTTTAAAGAAAGTTCAGTAAAACCGGGCCTTTGCGATCAAAGAACACGGTCAACATCACCTTTCCCCTGCTGTTTGCGATTGCTTTTGATTTTTTCGCGATTTGACTGATTTGTTTGCGATTGCTTGTGAAGACGACGAGGATTTTTTCAGGGGGAAAATCCTGAGATCACGCACTTTCTGCGGAAGGGAAGTAAAGCCGTTGGTCGAGTGCAGTCGTTTGCCGGTTGCACGTTAAAGAACTAAATTTGCGGCCCCTATAACGCCGTCCTGAAATGACCATGGCAGTGAAAAGGACGTTAATACCAAACAAACCAACCAACCAACGATTGCTTGTTTGGACGAAGCGATCACTCGCAGAGCTTTGAAGCGCGAGCTATCGTTCTTTCTCACGTGATGCAACACTTGCAACCTATTGTTCAATTTGCACGTGGGATTTCGCAATTGTTAAAAACAAAAACTTACGATCCTACACGTTGTCGTTTTTTTCCCCACACAAATTTTCGTTTTCATTTGTACGACCCTTATACATTGAATATTAATATATATTTGATTATTACTAATTTTATCTAGACTTTAAATTCTCGAATTTAATATTACTTCTACGTTAATGCTAAAGTTCCTTCTTGGAATGTTGCAAGATTTTATTTAATATACAAACTTTAACAATATTGTGTTTAGTATTGTCATTCATTCAAGATAAGTTATTAGGAGCTTTAGCATAAAAGCTACTTATAAGAATGCGCCCTTGGTCTGTACGTTTATCCGTCCGTCCGGCCGTCCGCCGTTTGCACGATAACT
This sequence comes from Rhysida immarginata, assembly GCA_023313115.1. Taxonomy (NCBI): domain Eukaryota; kingdom Metazoa; phylum Arthropoda; class Chilopoda; order Scolopendromorpha; family Scolopendridae; genus Rhysida; species Rhysida immarginata. The sequence goes on from JAHWFO010002284.1 coordinate 4,422,962, forward strand.
TGAAAACGGATTAACTTTTTCAAATTCTGTTTTCAGAAATATGACTATCAAAGTCTTAGCTCGGCCGTATCAACTTTTCAGAATTTTTCGTGGATCCCTTCAAGTCGAATGTAAAGATACCAAGATAAAGATATGTCATATAATAATCGATTTATCAAGAAGGAATACATTGTTACTTTCTATTCATCTTTTAAGCATTACTGTTATCGGCACGCGCACGTGGAATCGCTTTGTCGACGCACGATTGCTTAAGTGCTCATAATCTATATTATTAACACTTAGCGGAAGAATGGATCTACTAATTGGTTTTATAATGTCTTAACTGCGTACCCCTTCATAATTTCTACATTTTTTGAGGTAGAAGGTTGAAATTCAGAATGTAGCTTCCTATGGGCATGTCCATCTGCACTATTTAGTTTGGTTTTGGTTGGTACACTGGGGTCGGAATTACGGGGGTGGGGTTCAGAGAGGACAACATATCTATGTGCTATTTAGGTACGTAAAGGCGTGAAATTCAGTATCCAGACTCCTCTAGGCAAGATCTACTTTACCAGGTAGTTTAGGCCCAGGTGTTCTATTGGGGTCGGATTTGCGGAGATGGTTGTCACGTGGTCTTTAGAACTATGCCAATATACATACGTTCGGAAATGAAGAAAGGAAAGAAAATATGAGCTTTTTTACATTTTCTACAATTTACGTACGAGAAAATTAATATTTGATTTAAAATCTAGGGGAGAGGTAAAAAGTGTAGATAAAGGGGTAAAAATAGATGACTTCAGGATCTGCTACTTGCCTTACCCTACTCGGGGGAAAGGGGAGGGGGGATTAATTTTTTTAATAAATGTATAAATGTATTTCTCCTTCACTGCTAAAGCTCCTCCTTGGAGTGTTTACAAGATTTTATTTTTGAACCAAGTCATTATTGAGTCAGGTCATTGTTGCAAAAAAAATTTATAATAGATTCAATTGTTATTTTATTTCGTATACAATCATATTATCTCTTGAAGTTAATTAATGTATAATAATAATAATCTAATTTTGAAGGTATAAACCAAACTTGAAATTTTCTTATATTCTAGCATCTTTTGAATGTCTTTTTAATGTATTACAATAGGTTTGGTTCTTAGCAGTTCCGATAAATTTGGATATAATGCGGTCGTAATTGGTGAGATCGGGATTTGTGATTTAGACAAGAATTATTCACCACAAAACGGAGTCAAAATTATCTGGCAGGAGGTCCTCTTTTGTCTAATTTTTCTGCCGCTTTAATGGATTTGTAGTTTTAAACCCCCTCCTCCATTAAGAAAAAAAAAGAAGTAAAGTTGGGGGACGGGAATGTAGAGTAAAAAAGGGAAAATGGGAATTTTACTTCATTGCAAATAAAGAGAGATTTCTTGGGCATTTCTTTTTTTTTCCTTCTTACTTTCATTCTTTTTTTCCTTCTTACGACATCGTTAACACTCGTGGACTGATGAAAAGTTTGGCTCTCAGCATCCCATCCATTCAAATCTATTCTTTTCCCACTGAGAACGAGAGAACTCATCAGCTGCTTTTTGACTTCTAGGTTCATCTCTCCCTATTCCCTTACCCCCTGTCCCCTCCTCCTTCCTTTTCACTATTCCCACCCTCCCGCATGCGCAGACGCAACACAATGCCCGTTGCCTCCTATTGTATTTTAACGACGGCTTGCAGAAGGAAGATTAGTTCTCATTGATCAAAAAAGGACGGCCATTACTCAAGGAGCTGCATAAGAAAGAGAGGAAGGAAGAAGGCAAGAGAGAAATATTTGGAACCAACGTTTCTTATATCATGAAAACCAAACGGTACAAAGAGAAATGGAAATAATCGTTTAAAACACTATGAAGGTGGTACTTAGTAATAGCAACAAAATTAACCCAAAACACAAAACCGATTTCGTTAGTTAAGTTAAATGTTTTATAAAGTGCAAGCTCAGAAATAATGACCCTTTCGTATAGCATTGGGCTAGGTTTAATTAAAAGAATTTACAAAGTGAATTTTATCTTTTTTTTTTTCCTTTTTTCTGACGATAATTGGCCTCGTTAAAATTGAAGAAAATATCTTTAAAAAAAAAACTGCTTAATTTGGTCCCCATTTTTCTCTTCCTATCCTGTTCTCGACAAAGAAGAGCTCTCTTTGCTTCTCCGGTCATTAAAGAAGCCCACATTATTTATTTCACTTCTACACGTTTTAATAGTTTCGTTTCATGTAATTGGATAGAATGATCACGTGACTGATGAGCACAAAATGCAGAATTCTAAGCACCGGTTTCATTTTAAAGCAAAAGTCTTCTTTAAACATTTTGACACTTCATTATTGATATTTACCGGATTAAATAATAAAATTCATAAAAGGCAATCAACATCAAATCAAGTGGATTGGTAAATTATATTGTGTTTTTAATTTTCAGTAATTTATATTTGTTCAAATTAATATAAAGAGCTATCTTTATAGAGGAAAATACAAGTATAATTTGTTTCTTTGCTGTGTTATTTGTAACTTAGACGATTCAAACTTTTCTTAGCTGTAGACATTTTTTAAATTTCTCATATAAAATATTTACAACTAGTTAAATTTTATTGTGTTGTCATACCCCGTTTCCACGAACTGAGAATTCTCGATTCGGGAAACTCGATTTGACAAACTAGATTCGCGGATCTAGTTTTAGATTTCAAGTCTAGTTCCACGAAACCGAGTTTCTGTCTCTTTTGTCCGATTACGTTGTGGGATTGTTCGAACTGTATTCAGGGACTGTCAACAAATATGGATACCCTTAAAAACTTATGCGTTTAAATAACTACTGCTTTACTAATCAACAAATTAGTCCATTCAGAACATTGATGCTTTATTATCAGCATCATTATTTATATATTTTGTGTAGAATTGCAAAAACAATCACAGCTCAGCAATTTTCCAAAGGGCAACTGCGAGTGGTATTGATGGTCAGTACTTATTAAGTACCGAAAGGTGCTTTATGCTATCAGTGTGGGGAAACGTGTCTGTCTGCCTGTCCGTCTGTCTGTCCTTCTATCTGTAACTCTAACTCCTCCGAGGCTATGAAAAATTTTCAAAATCTGTTTTCGTCAGTCACTGAATATGTTTCATGGCACGAGCCAATCACAAATATTATCTAAATCGCTTCATTGGCACGTGCACAGGTGATACCTCATTTTTCCCGCCAAGCAATTTTCAATGGGAAGACATATTAAGTAATATATCAAACAAATCGTAATGACGATATAGGAGCGGTTATTCATTATTATTTTCGTCAGTCGATGAACATGGTACATGGCACGAATCAATCACAAATATTATCTAAATCTATTCAGTAGCACGTGCACAAATGGTACCTTCACGGCCCCACCTAGCAATTTTCAATGGAGAGATATATTAAGTAATATATCAAACAAAACGTAATGACGAGATAGAAGCGGATATAAATTACTATTTTCGCCAATTAATAAATATGGTTCCGGGAATGAACCATTTTGAAAATGGTTGAAATCGAAACAATGGCACGTGCTCTAATGGTACCTTTATGACACCCTCAAATGTTTTCAATGATAAGATATGGCATATAATATATCAAACGACTTGGAATGGTGTGTCATGAATGAATATAACGTAAAATTAATGATAGTCGAAATTGGTTCGAAGGAACCTGGTTTAGTGGAACCATTATGGCTCACAGGAACTTTCAATGCTAAAATATGGCATGTAATATATCAAACGACTTGGAATGATGTGTCATGAATGAATATAACGTAAAATTAATGATAATCCAAATTGGTTCAAAGGTACGTGGTTAATGGATTATTATGGTCCATTAGAAATTTGCAATATTAACATAAGGCGGTTTAAAATATGGTTCCGCGAATGGTTTAGTTTAACTTTTCGGTACTTAGTTAAGTCATTCCTTAATGGTTTATTATATTAGAAATCGCGAAAATTCACTTTACGGATTCAGTCATACGAAACAGTCTTCACAGAGGGATGCTTCACTGCAGTGCTCACAGTTCGTTTGGGTCAACTTTAAGGAACTAGATGACCGAAAGAAACAATTTCATTCATCTCATTGAGATTTGTCTGTCGTTCTAATTATTGTTCTGATGTAATAAAACTTCATGGCAGATTACACAAATTTTTATTCATTATGAATCATGGGAGTTTGCAGGGGATGGGGTTCATGCCCATGAGTGAATATGCCTCCAATAAGATAAATTTCAGAAACCCTGATTAGAATATGGGTCTGTAAATGAGCAAAAAATTTTCATCGCGTATGCTCATAGAGGGTAAATAGTTACTCATATTTTGTTCAAAAATCCTTTTAATTCCTGCATTATTTTTTTAATGAGTCTTTGATGTAATATACTGTTAAAATTTTACTATTAACATGCAAGAAAGTTTTCATCAAATCAGATCCTTTGAGATTCTTAATTTTTATGATTATTATTAAATTGAGTTAGATTATCGTTGTATGATGCCAGCACCTTGGCACTGATTCCTCGAGGGAATATTGCGCCAAACCCAGGGAGAAATACAAGAACAAACACTCACGGTAGGATTCGAACCCGCGACTCTGTAGTTCCGAGAGCAACAAGACCTGCGTCCTAGAGCCCTCTGCCACTGAGCCGGCTTAATTATATCATACCTACATATTTTATTGTTAAATAAAGTGTGACAGTATTCCCATCATAGTTAATTTATTTTAGATATATTTTCTTATGACATATATTTTTCCATTTACATTTATTTGCTGATGTATTATTATTATTTTTTTACTATTATTACTTTATTGTAAAGTTGCAATTTCTATGCTTTTAACGTCAAATCAATTGTTGCATTCCTGAAAGGAACTTGATTATTACATCTATATTTCCTAGTATCAGTGCATGTATTCTGCAATTTTTCTTATAAATTCAATTGCGATGCAATTTTTCCTACCAGTCAGTCCGATTCTTGATGGACTGCTCACAGTCCAAACAAGATAGCGGTTCTCATTTCATCATGCAGTGTTTTTGAGCGACGGAGTGTTATGCGTTTTCTTTATGCAAAAGGACTGAAACCAATCGATATCCATAAATTGTGTCGGTATAAGTAGGTGATATCGTGCAGCTCCGAACAGTACAACGTTGGTGCAAGATTTTTAAAGAAGGACGAGAGGACCTGCTGGACGAACATCGCTCTGGCCCGCCGCGGGAATCCATGACTGACAGCAACATTGCCGCTGTGGAAGCGCAGATGCAGGAGAACGGGCTGATAACCGTGAGAGAAATTGGACGGCGTACGACATTGTTCACGAGCAGCTCGGCTTTCGCAAATTGTCATGCAGATGGGTGCCACGACAGTTGACGGCCGAACATCAAGGTGCTCGTTTCTATCTTGTTTGCTGCATCTCAGCCAGTACCAGGAGGGTCAGGATTTTTTGGATCGAATCGCCACAGGCGATGAATCATGGGTCCACCATTTCACGCCTGAAACCAAGATGCAATCTGCGATTTGGAAACATACCTCATCTCCCACAACGAAAAAGTTCAAAACTGTGCCATCAGCCGGCAAGGTCATGTTGACATATTTTTGGGATTGTCGTGGTCCAATACTGTTTGAGTTTCTTCAAACATACCACTGTTAATTCCGAACGCTACAGAGGCACATTGAGGAATGTTCGAGCGGCCATACGCAGGAAAAGACTTGACATCGTGCTGCACCAGGACAACGCACGTCCCCACACAGCTGCTGGTGCAGCGATGGAACTGGGAAACACCGCTTCATCCTCCATACAGCCCGGACCTCGCTCCCAGTGACTACCGTATTTTCGGACTGTTGAGGAAATCACTGGCTGGTCAACATTTCCGTGACGACGAAGAGGTGAAATCGGCAGTTCGCAACTGGTTCCACACTCAACCGGACGACTTTTATCGACAAAGCGTGGAAAAATTTATCCACCGCTGGGAACGTTGCCACAATCGGCTTGGAGATTATGTGGAAAAATAAAAGTTGAATTGGTATGTCGAATGTACATGTGTTTATTTTTTTCCCGGTCATGATTTTAGAGGAAAAAATACGCGACATTACTTTTTGATCACCCCTCGTATATATTCGTCTGATTGCGGAAATTGATAGAGTTTTCTAGAGTCCAGGGCTGCCTATAACCTGGAGGCCCCCCCCCCCCCGATCTGTTTTTTTTTTATCATTAATATCATATAAAAAAGTTCTGGGGTTAAAACCCAAGCCATTGGCAGCCCTGCTAGAGTCTCCGAAGTTGAGGACCGTTCATGTTATCATCATGGAACACTGGATATTGTGGATTGTTATATATCGTATGGTGAGTGCCGAATCCTAAATAGTGGGTAATGAGGGAACCGCTCATGAAGTCGGCTTTAGCTGCACCAAGACTTGAATGCGCAGAAATTACCTATCGTTTAGAAGGCAATATGCCGCGGTAACTCAAGTATGAAAAAGGAAACACAACACAATGTACATTGGAATAAGATATATTTGCTGTAATAGCCGGTGATTTGAACGGCTCAGAACACTGAGGATTTTCTCGTTGAAGAGTTCTGGTTGCGTTTAAATTAAATTTAATCAGTTGCTACCGTGTCATCTCGTTGTGCTTAATCAGTAGCGTAGAGATAATTGATGTTATCATTAATGATGTTTTTTTTACTGCTTACAGCCATGAATTTGTAAAAGGATAATGAATTGCTTGACGATGAAAATTTGTCTATCCTTGTAAAATGCCTTAACTTGTAACATGGCAAATTTTAACATGGGCAATTTGTACCATAAAATTTTGGAACTTTAATACTTTTACTGTTAGTCACCAACTAGAATTGCATTGCTTGGAAATGAGAGCCAATATATTTAATTTCATTTGGGCCATTTTCACTTAAATGACTTATTTGGGGTAGGATGTAACAAGTTATAGCTTATTTGTGTAAATAATCTTGTTTTGGGGAGCGGCTAATATAAGCTGGATTCTGAGCTTAGCACCCAGACCTTGTTAGGTTGAGATGTGAGCTCTTGCTGTTAAGCGGGGCGAACACGTAGCGATTTAGTCAAGCGGTTGACTAAGTTTCGTTTGACTAAGTCAACGACAATCTCAGTTACGCACGAAAACGTGATCTCAAATCCTTAATCGTGATCACAAACACGTCACGCAAATTCTTGCAGCGCATGCGCAAGGAAAGTTAAAGTTAAATATTAAATTGCCTTGTAATATTTGTAAGAAATATTAAAAATTTTTCTTTACTCACCTCTATAAAAGGGATGAGATTTCTATCTTTATTTAAATCCAATGTAACTGAAACCACGTCTCGTCGCCATAATCTCAGTGACTAGATCAAGGGTTTTCCGTTGACTAAATCGCTACGTGTTCGCCCCGCTTTAGGGTAAACATTTAGCCAATATGCAAGCAAGTGTTGCTTGTGAATGGAAAATTTTTAACTGCAAATAACTCTATGTATAGTATAGGCGGGTTTTGAGTTGCTTGAGTTCCTCTGAATGGAACAGTTGCATGAATGCATCCATAGTTGTGTTACAATTCCTGGACCTTGTACTTACAAGGGAATCCCACATAGCTTATCCGCTTTAACTATGGAGTCTTTGTATGGTTATGTATGCTCAAATTTTTTCGTTATCGCGATTTATTTTGAAAGAAACAAAATGTTGCACTCTTATTTGCAAGCATCTATAGTAGCTTCAGATGAAACATATTTCAATATGGTGGAAATCTGTGACATACATATTCGAGGGATTCCCTTGTTAGTTAGAAGTGTTTTCTACCTTGAGCAAACAGTTTTGTATTTTGAGGTTAATTTGTCCCTCCTCAATATAAAAATGGGCACATGACGCCTTTCAAGGCGTAATCCTTAATGATACGTGTCAGTTGGGTGTAGTTTGTTGTGACCCTGGGTCTTGGGTCAGTAGTGTTTGATCAGGCGCTGTCATAATGGAGTCAGTAATGTAGCAGAACTGAAAATACATTAATCCTGTGTATACAACTTAGTATACATTGAGTATTGCTAACTATGATGATTGCGAATTTGGTGGTATAGCCAATTTAAAGACCCCACTCTCCTGTTGTTCTCTGTAAACAAGCAATTCTAGTACTCTGACCTATTTGATTGATATTCTATGTAATTTTCACTGTTATCTTACATCCCCCTTTTGTCAAACTCTATATGTATAATTCATCCTTCTTTTTAAAAGTCAATTAAATATTTTCTTTTGCTTATGCGCCCAAGATTGCCTGTCTTGTTATCCAAAATCAGATCATGGGGACTCTCCTTGCCTGGGAGGTCAAAAAGGTTTGATACGTATGATTTGATATGTCATTTGCGGAAAGAAGTTGAATAAACTTTGAATTAGACAGTAAGCTTTTCCAAGAATAATAAAAATACGAATCCTTATTTACTTTAAATTGTATTTCATTTTTCATGAGTAATATTCCTGAGAACTTGCTTTAGCGTTATAAATAACTTATAATGGATATTGATTAACGAAATAACTACCAGTCTAAAGAAGAAATTTTTAATGGAGTCTTAACCACACCTTTGAAGAAAAATGAGGGGGAAGAAAACTTGATAAATGTTCGATTCATAATAAAACCCCCATGACAACGAAAAGAAGCTTTTCCTGGCAGCGAATAAGTTTAATATCAATTATAGCTAAGGTTCCTTTTGTGTGTATAATTAAAAAAAATTTTAATCGCATTTGAGAGAGCGCATCATTTCAATTCGAAAGGCCATTCGTTGCGGATGGCACAGAAGTGGGAGCGCCCCAAGTTGTTAACAGGTTCGTAATTTTTCACTGTGTAGGCTAATTATAAGTTTATGATCACCATGCAACACCTAATTCCACGCAATAAAACTCTCGATCAATGAGCTGTTATGGCTGGTGATTTGAAGTTGAAAGGGGGAATACAAAAAGCTATTATGTTCGGCAGATGACATTAACCATGGCGCTCTCTTGGGTGCGTGAATCGAGGTTCAACCTGTATTAGCACTCACGGTGCTTACTTATTAATTATTGACTTTATAAAAAAGGAGGCAAATTGTTGTAAAGAATGGGATCAAATTGGTTTCCTATGTAGCTGGAGCCTAAATAAATGTTGGCGTTTGTCATCTTTTTTTTTTATCTTAGCTTTGACGAGCCATTACAAAATGGAATAGTTCGTGAAATACTGTTTATAGCTTTGGTAAGATGACTTCACTTCCTCAGACCAGGGGCATTCGTCATTGTTAATGGAGTTATAATAAATTTTCTTCTTTACTAAGATTGATAATTTATTAAAGTGTGTCAGAGGAAGTGGGTTTTTTAATGAGGTTGAATGAGATAACAAACTTAAGTCTACCTGCGGAAGTAAAGGATATAATTGATGCATTTTGGTAAGATAAAGGGCGAGGGGGGGGGGGGAGAATAAAGATGAAGCTAGTCAGCTTAAAAAATGCCATTATATATTGGAAAGCATCTATTGTTCATGTTTTACGTGACAAAAACAAATAACTCTATATTTACTGATGGTTGAATTTTTTATAGAGAATAGTTATAGCTATATTCCATATAAGACTTAAAAATCAAGATTACATTCAAGATCTCCTTCGGTGTATAGCTAAAGTTTAAAATTTTGTTATTTATTTAGAATAAAATTATTAATGTTTCTAAGATCAATCCCAAGTATAAAGATAAATGTTTATCTAAAATAGTAACTTTTTATTGCGTAAGGAGTGAGTGAGGATCAGGTAAAGCAGTAAGAAAGAAACAAGAGTGCTAACACGTTTCGAGATTTATTTTCTGTGACACGGATAGTATATTACTGTATTATTAGGACCGGCAGTACTTATGTTTTCGAAATGTGCGTCCGTCCGTCCGTCTGTCTGTCCGTTGGTGCTCTAGCGTTCGAACGCTTCCAAAATTTCGACTTCCGTTTTCGCTATTCGACAACTTAGACAAAACTTTGGTAAAAAAAAAATTCGGTGAACTACTTACGGTTTAAAATGTCATAAATAACATAGGGGAGCATGTTTGTCTCTATAAAATTCCATGTATAAGTGGCCTATGCATTGATCAATGCATTTATTAGTTGGGTGCCATTGAATTCATAACACCTAATAATAATAATAATAATAATAATAATAATAATAATAATAATAATAATGTAACAACAACAGCAGGGCACAGACCACCGGATAAACCAGAGGGTGAAACCCTATGTTGTCCCCCAACAGGCCGAAGCCCAAAACGGGGTTAATGAAAACATATAAAGTGAACAAAAAGAGAAAAATGATACACATAAAATAATAATAATAATAATAATAATAATAATAATAATAATAATAATAATAAATTTAATAATAATTTAACAACAACGGGAAGATCCCACCAGATAAACCGGAGGGAAAAAGCCCAATGTTGTCCCCCAACAGGCAGAGGTCCAAAACGGGGTTAATGAGATTACAAAAAAATATAACAAATATAGAAATAAATCTAATTAATACAAAACTAGAAAACTAAGAAATTACGACCCAAAAAAAATAAAAGGGAAAAAAAGAACAAAAAAGAACGAACATACTAACAAAAAGACTAAGAAAGAGACAAGAATAAAGAACAATCACAAAAAATATATCTACGTTGATAGGTTTTAAAATTAATAACAGAAAATTGGGCATCGTTAAAAACATTACTTAATAGTTTGAATAAAGGATTAATATTAGAAATATGTGTTTTCCACTTATAATTCATGATGATTTTATTGCCACCGCGAAGAGTGCGGACAGAACGAAAATGGATAACCTTAGAGATATTTTCTACCTTAATTTTATTATGTAAAATGCCCATAAGAATATTAAAAAAAACATTTTTAACTATATTATTAAAATCAAAAATCTTTTCAAAATGTTCAGTTGATTTGTATAAAGGAAATTTCGCCAACAAAAAGCTTTTAAAATTACGTAATTTACGACACAAAAAGGTCACTTTCTGCGTACAGCCACTATACCAAATCCAAAGACAGTACAACAGCTTAGGAAGAATGATACTTTTATATAAACAGATAAAAGAAAAAGGTTTTGAAAAAAAGTTGGTCAATCTTTTCAAAATCCCAAACCTGCGACATATATCGCGTGTAAGCGACTCAATGTGAGAAGTGAATGACAAATTGGTCTTAAAAATAATAATAATAATAATAATTTTTCTCTTCGCCATTCGATAGCTAAGGTAGAGAGAAGGCTTGACACGTGATGATCTTCCTTGGTGGTGAAAAATCAGTCGAAATTGGTTTAATGATACGTGTTTTAATGCCAAGATATGGCATGTAATTACTTATGGCTTGTATTATCAATAGCTAATTCCTGTTAAGTGTACTGTTAACAAGAAATTAAGCCTCCCGAGGAAAGTATAAGAAAGTAGCGGAAGCCGTGAGTTCTCCTATTTTTTTATTCCTTCATCTGCATTTTTTACCCCCCATTTTTTAAAATCAAAAATTGATTTTTTCGAACCTTGTATTTAGAGAATATAAAAGAACCCTATTTCTTTCCTTTCTCATCATTTTCGATCGAATGATATATCACTCCCTATATGTTGCCATAAAGTTCTAAAGACCAAGTGATTGCCACCCCCACAATTCCGACCCTATTGGGACAATTTGGCCCAAACTTTACAGTTATGTTGACCTTGCTTAGAGGAACCTGCATACCGAATTTCATTCCTTTATATGAATAAATACGGGTAGACCTTTTGGTCCCCTCTAATTTCCGCCCCCGAACCTCCGACCCCAGTTGGCCAATCAAAACCAAACTAAATAGTGAAGATGCACATGCCCATAGTAAGCTAAATTTCGAATTTCAACCTTCTACCTCAAAAAATGCGGAAATTATGAAGGGGAGGGACGGACGGACGGACAGACAGACGGACATTGTGAAAACAATAAGTAGCGGAAGAATGGAGCTCCATTCTTCCGCTACTTAATAATCAGAAAGAATATGACATAAAAAAGAAAATACAAGTTTTTATGGAAAAAAAGTTACAAATTTTTTAAGAAAAAAGCAAAAAATACGCAAAATGGGGGGCCCTCCATTCAAAAACGTTGGCTGCGCGTGACGTCATCTTTGCCACGCCGAGGCCGACGAGATTAATAGGCCCTGTAAATCTCGCCGGGCCTGTGGTTGTAAATGTCGTCGACCTCGGTTAGCAATATTGACGTCATAAGCTTAGCTATTGCGGTAGTTTTTGACATTCAAAGTGAATTTATATTAGCGAAAGTGGCCTTAAAATATGATTTGTTATTTAAAATGAAAGTAAAAAATAATAAAATTGATATATCAGGAAAGTATTCAAAACTATATGAAATCAACTTCCGATTTGGTATCATTTGCCCTTTAGGTAGAAACGCTTTCGCAGTAGATTTCCCTGATGAAATAATAGACGCTTACGCAGAACGCTTTAACTGACACTCATACCATTAAATAGGAATCATGGTCTGTAGATCATAAATGGTCATCGAGCTCCACTGAAAAAGAAAGGTAAAGTTTTTAGCTCCCGATAGGCCGGGAACTCCATTGAAAAATGGCGCTGTGTGTATAACTGCACATACAGCGCCGCCCTATCGGAAGCTATAACTTTAGTTTCATTTTCAGTTTCAATGAAGTTGGCATTGAATTGGGCCAGAATTTGATGATATAATAATGCCGTATTTAGTGATTCTGCAAAATTAAAAAAAAAATAATTGATAAACCAACTTGAATGCATAGAATAGCTCACTCTAAACATTGGGCATCAACTATATAAATAAAATAACTGTACTAGTTAGGGAATTCATATCACGCTAGGTGCCGCATATATCGCACTTGGGCCACAAGGTCAATAAACAATTGTTTAGTGCTGGCTACGGGCCTGTCTATCAAATCGATCTGTTTTGAGTACTTGTATGTCATTTAAAACTGCAGAAAGCATGTCGAAAATGAACCGCATAAGGCAAGGCCAGCGACTGTTATTCATGGCAAATGAGTTCATTCATACGGAACAATATGAGAATTTCAGAAATTGAACGCTAATGTTAAGAGAAGAGTAAACACAATCATCCATGGTAAGTTGTAAGTCTGAGATAGATCGCTGTCTAAATATCGTTGTCAAAACATGTTGATGGAACGAAATTTAATGATGTTCCATTATCATACATGGAAAAGCAAGCGTGCAAACATGGAATACAGATATGAAATACAATCAGCAGGGAAAAATAAAAGGAGTTAACACTTAGCCTCCATTTAATGAGTACCGTATTTTGGGACTTAACATGTGTTAATTTCTAGAAAATCGTCAAACTTTAAATGCTTACTACTACAGAGATTTGTTTAACTGCCTAAAGCTGCACAGATAAGGAAGCCTCCTTCTGTGTGTCTACCTCCTGCTCCATACAACCACGGAAACATTTAACCAAGTCCTCACTACACCAAGTTATGTCTCTAAGAAACAACTACTTTTTGGACTATTGAAAGAGTTTTTGTGAAGAAGAAATAGGATTGAAAGAGAAGATGAAAACTAAGACCCGATATGGTTCCGATATAAAAGGAAAGACTTTTATAAAAATTGGGATAAGGAGGCTTCCAGAACGTTAGAGAAAGTGTGTTGGCAAAAACACTTCTGCCGCGTTTTTCATGCAAAAAGCACACAAAAGTGCTGTTTTCCTTTATTGCTCAGCTTGATTTACTGAACAAACAATTTTAGTTTTGTTGAAATATTAATGATAAACCACAGCTGGCACTGCTTTCATAACTATAAAAAAATATTTAAAGCTTAAAAGTCGATGTAAATTTTGATGATGCAAAATTATAAGAAAACTAATGTGGCATTAATGAAGAAGTGATTTTAAATTGACTTTGAAAATTAAATATGTCGACTGACACACTGGATGCATGATATTGAGATCACTATTTCTTTAAATGCCTTAATGAAATGTTGCCCTAATCACTAAACATGATGCATATCCGACTTTTTACACAATAAATTTAATTTTTGTTTGAAGTTGATTGGTCGTTTACGATGTCATGCAAGTGGAAATAAAATTAAAACGTTGATATTGACACGCTGAGACTAAAGCTGCATTTTTCGCATTGCCAACGCATTTTTGAAATTTGAGGCAATTTTAAGCGTTTTAATTATTCTAAATAACATTAATATGAAAAATAATTAAAAATCGGATTTTTGCGTCGAATTCAGCTTTAAAACAAAAGATGAATTAACCAAATGAGATTTTTCCATTAAATTTTTGCTTAAACTCCAATTATCGAATTTCATTAAAATTGACGTTATCAGGGGAATCAAGATATGCCCTTAAACGCTTTTCAATCCCTATAACATGACAGTTATAATCGTAAAATTTTAATGAACAACAAACCTCTCAACAAAGTTTCGTGAAAAGCTCAATGAAAAAAAAAATCTTTCCATTAAGGCTGCGAGTGCTTTATATCTGAAAAGCGTTCCATGACGAAAACAAATAATATTAAACGTAACTAATTATTTTTATTTATTCTAAATTTTTTTTTAGATCTTATTAATTTTAATAGAGGGCCATTCGAAGAAAGCTCTTTTGTCAACTGCCAGCGTGTAATGTACAAACATCCGTTATATATAAAAAGTTTTCATTAGCGATACTTTAATTGCTTAGACCTCGTTAATTTGCAGGATAATTCAAAAAAAAGATAGAGATTACTTTAAATATTTTTTTCAAACAAACTGTAAAAAAAAATATTCACCACATTCACTGCACAGAAGAAGGTTCAAACTTTTAAAAACTCGCCTAAAAGTTCCATTCAATTCCACACAGCGGCGTTGTTCCTTGATTATAGGAAAATGGCGACGCCCCGGGAGAAGTAGTTTTGTGTGAACCATCTTTTGCATTTTTTTTCACGCCACTTGTAAATTTGCATATGATGAGGCAGCTGTTCGTTGAATCGACAGCGGAATTCACGTTGCACTTAAACAATGGATTCACACTTCGCAAATTGCAGCAACAAGACGGCTTCTCCTGTTGCCATTTTCCTATACACAGCGCCACTGTGGCATTAAATTAAATTTTTTGGCGGGCATTTATAATTTTGAACTTTTCCTCTAACCGAAAGCGTTTCTATCATTTACAGTTTGTTTGAAATAAACATTTACATTTACCTGGCCCATCTTGTGGAATAAACCTTTATAAATAAGAACGAACGGCCATATCCTAACAGTAATAATTACGAATGTCCGTAACCATCATCGAGGAGAAAAGAGATAGAGAGAGCATTCGCCTGCAGTGAGCGATTTCAGATGTCAGCAGCGAGGCGAAATAGCCACATGCGATTTGGGAACGGATGAGAGCGAAGCGACGCTGTTACAGTATAAAGACGTTATAGTTTAGCATTTTCAGGAATATAATTTTCTAGTGTTGCAAGGAGTGGTATAAGGAGAAAGTGACGATTTGCGCTCTCTATCCTCAATGGTAGCTTCTAGAAATTAGAGCATCGAGAGATGGCATTAATTTGGGAGCACAAAATAACATTAGTATTTTGTACATAGCCACTGAAATCAGTACCATTCGAATTTAATGCATCCAAAATAAAATTTCTTTTTGATCCGTGAATTTTTCACGGGAGAAATACTCCTGTATATTATAATCGTGGTAAGCGTCATCGCTATTTTGTACATAGCCACTGAAAGTGAGTACCGCTCGAATTTAATGCATCCAAAATAAAATTTCTCCTGTATATTTTAATCGTGGTAAGCGTCATCGCTATGCTGTCAAGGTTCGTATACATTGTTTGTATCAGCATTGTTTGATGGCGTTTATTATCATTTATTATTAGACAAAGCAAAGCTAATTTTGTGACTTCAGCACTACGAATTAGGGGCACTACGAATTAGGGGCGCTAAAAATGAAAACGCGGGTTCTAAAAAGCTAGCTACGCCACTGCTGTAAGATGGTAGCAGCAGCCGGGACCGACGGCTTTACATGCCCTCCGAAGCACGTGGAGATAGAGATCGCATCCCCCATCCAGTGACTAGCCGCGGTAGGCGATGCTTAACTTCACAGAGCTGGCTTGCTCTGCGAAAGCTCCCTAGACCGCGACCTCCCCTTGAGTCTAGCAGACGATATAGATGGAACAGTGTTTATCGAGGAGGCAAAGGAGATACACCTGTCTCCCTTGAGCTCCCTAACAAACGTCCAGGCGACTGCGAAAGTTTGTATGTTTGTTTATGAGTTTAGAAAGGAAAGAGAAACAACGAGTATTTGTCAGAGAAATTCTGCATCTAAAAGACAAAAAGCTATCTGGGCGTTGAAAACATCTGAAAAATGGAAGCTTCGTCTAGAGCAGGAGGGTATAAGAGCTTCTACGTCAACAGCAAGAAAAACTTCGAAAAAAACGAGTCTAAACTACCCAGTGTTATTCCCCGGTGGTGAAGATGGATATCATTTTAATCTGAGGCAGGTCAACCCAACAAGAGGATAAATAAAGTCCCGGACGACGCCGGGTTATCAGCTAGTTTTGATTATACAGGGTGTCCAAAACGTCTGGTAACATGGCAGATATCTCAAAGCTGCCTGGTAGGCGAGATCTGATGAGTGTGGTTTATAAGTAATAGGGGGGTGTGGAATTCATTGCAGTACTCAAATTTGACCTTGACCCCCAAAATTTAAGTTCATCCATTTCCTAACTCGAAAAATATTAAAGATAGAGAAAAATTTCCAATTGCTACCCTGCAGAGTATACCACATTAGTCTAAAAACAATTTTTAATCACACCCTTCCCCTAGAAAGATTTTGAGAAAATTGGCGAGAAAGAGTCACCCAAGAGTGTGCTTCCCTTTCCCCTTCCCAACGGTGTGCTTCACTGCAATGAAATGTGTTAGAAACCTCAGCCAACCTGACCAGCTAAACCTGACATTGAGTGGCTCGTTCTCGCCCATTTTCTCAAAATCTTTCAAGGGGAAGGGTGTGATTAAAAATTGTTTTAAAACTAGTGTGGTGTTGCTCTACAGGGTAGCAATTGGAAATTTTTCTTTATCTTTAATAGCTTTCGAGTTAGCAAATGAATGACCTTAAATTTGGGTGTCAAGGTCAAATTTGAGTGCGGCAATGAATTCCCCACCCTCCTATTACCTATAAACAATACTCATGAGATCTCGCCTACCTGGCAGCTTTGGGATGTCTGCCACGTTACCAGACTTTTTGGACACCCTGTATAAATCAAAACAAAATAAAGCCAATTCCTCTGCTATCACGTTCATCTTTTTTTTGTTTATATTTAGTTGAGTCGTTTTTAGAAAGGAAAATTTAATTTTCAAATTCTTTTGTTAAAGAAAATGTTGAAACTAGTACAATAAGGATAATATTCGCTCTCAAGAGAATTGGAAATTGCCTTTGGGTGGATGGTTTTTTTTTATCATCGTGGAAAATACTGTGTACGGCTTCTGGAAAATCGTGTCTGATTGCTAAAAATGTGTTTATAAAACTTGATTACTTGTAACATTAATATAACTTCTTTTTCCCTCTGAACCCATGATTATATGAGTACTATAAAAATTAGTTATGTCAACCTAATGTTTTAAAAAAATATTTTGAACTTAATTAAATGTTTCTGAGTTATAAACAACTCTGTAGAGTTATTTTAAAATATTCAAGTATTTAAAAAAAATATTTGATTTAATTCTCCCTTTAGCTATTTTCGCCGTGATCAATACGCATAAATAGAGGGACATATTTTCTTAGAGACATGTTTAGTATATTAAATAGAAATTAATAGACATTGTACTTCATTTTAAAAAATTAGGATGATAGGATAACATCATTTGATGCTCATAAGGAAATAGGAATCACCAATTGTGATTTCAAAGCTCATGTTTGTAATTTAGAAAAACAACGGCATGTCTATTGTAGATTGCATCTTAATTGCCACCAAGGATGATGGTTATCGATTTTATTTTTAGTTTAACATAAAAAAAAACCATCAGACCTAATGGGTATCCTTGGTATGAGTTATTTTGGAAGAGTTCAGTTAAACAAGCATGGCCAAATCCTTTTGCGAACGTCTATTGACAAACGCCTATCTGGGTCTCATCTGTGCCACCAATGTGTTTTAAGTTTATTGATCAGCCGGTTAATCTTATCGTAATCACAATCTCTTTGCCTATCTGCCTAACCAGTGCCATCACTTCCTATTTGCTCAATGGGTAATCGATGCCATAATGACCTATGGAATAATAATCATGGCCCCAGTTTAAGCGGGAACTGCGAGGAAATAATGTTGGGGGTTTAAATCTACGTTCGTATGATTCTACAAACCTCGTTTGTTTACCAAATCCTTCATAGTAATTGATAGGAAAGTTATCATTGATTTGTAATCGGGAGTTAGCTAAAACAGACATTAATACAATGTCCGCGGCAGGATTGCGAAGCAGATTTTTGTGCTGATTCTAAATATTGATTTCTGGCTTAGCTCTTTGCGAAGAGATTAAGTTTTACAAGTGAATTCAAAAGAGTTAAATTGTATAAGGACAAGTAATGTATTGTGAAAAAAAAATCTATAATAGTTTTCTCCTCTATATAAATTTCACATTTCAAGTTTGAACTTTTTTTTTCATTTTATTGTTGTTGTTTTTCAAGAGTTGTTTATTTTTGTATAAATTAATTAATAAAAAAGACCGTATATTTCTAATAAATTATGGATGTACATTAAAATTATATTTAAAAAGAAGATAAATAACGATTCTTTTCAAAAAGGAAAACTGCTTATCGCGAAAATTAATTAAATTTGATTAAGTAGGCTCCACGTTTAAGTTTTTTTCTTTCACTTCTTAATAAAATATTCTTTTAAACATCTTATAAAGAGACAAAATATGGTTTATAATCGGGGCTTGTTTAAGTGATAATTAACAGAAAAACCGGTAGAAGTAATATTTGTTTTGAGATAAAGCTTTTGGAATTAACTAATTTTTAAGTATAAATGCATATTAACATCGGACAATACCTCATACCTTTTGCGCTGCAGCAATCATTTAGACTGTGCTGTTTAAATAATAATAAATAAAAATATCACAGGAGGCTAAGTATCATGACATTTTTATTTGTTTTGCCTTAATATACAAAGTGTGACGTCGTCATATTTGGGTACTGCCGATTCATGTTTTGTTTTGAATTGTTTTACGAAATCGGGGATTGCTCTTCCAATCTGGTTTACAAGGCTCTTACAAGGCTGATTTTTCTTCGGTTTCTTGGCCAACTTCATACAGTTAAAAAATTATACGTGGCAATGTTCTGCCAGTGTTGAAGTAACGGTTTAGGTAATGGATGATTACGCTCTCTAGTAAACTTTCATTAACCAGGTATGGGAATGCATTGGGAATCACATAATTGGTTCCCCCCTTTTATGTTGTATTTTACGAGCCAATCGTGTACCAGAGATTGTGTATATAAAGCATTGTAACCCCTCTCTTATGCAGACTTGAGAAAGGTAGGTAATAAAGCCGAAACTAGTCGTCGTGTTTATAATGCCGTATTGTAAAGCCTCTATTTTTGTCGTTAAGAAGTACAATACTATGACCATTCCACTACAAGATAACTAAAATTTGGTTTGCCATTGGAAATCGTTAATACAGGGTGCGGCAGCATAACTTCCTTATTTTGTATTGCAATAAAACAAAAAGTATTAAAGATATCGTTTTATTGTTTGTTTTATACAAACGTTGCACATTTAAAGCTGTGGTTTACATAGTTTTAAAAATCATATGGGGTAAGTGACACCCACCATTGTCGATGCAGTGGGTGAACCCATGTGAACCCATTGTCGATACTCAAACATGCTCGAGGAGTTTTTTTTTTGCCATGACTGGATGAAATGGACTTGGGGGACTTATGGTTTCACCAGGACGGAGCAACGGCCCATACGTCAAGGGCATCGATGCCTGTGTTGCGAGATCACTTCCCAGGGCGCCTCATCTCACGGAGAAGTGATTTGGGGTGGCCGGCGTGTTCTCCCGATATGTCCCCATGTAATTTTTTTGTGGGGGTATTTGAAATCCCGTGTCTATACTAATGGGCCCACAGACTCTGGACGATCTGAAGAGAAACATTCAAGGAGAGACAGCCAACATACCCATCAATATGCTGGAGAGAGTGATGAGAAACACCAGAATTCGGTTCACCCAGTGTATCGACAATGGTGAGCGTCACTTACCCCACATGATTTTTAAAACTATGTAAACCACAACTTTAAATGTGTAACTTTTGTATAAAACAAAAAATAAAACAATATCTTTAATACATTTTGTTTTATTACAATACGAAATAAGGAAGTTATGCTGCCGCACCCTGTATAATGGGAATTTTATAAGGAGAAAATTGTTATCCTTAATTATTTAAAATTGTAAAAATTATTTAGAATACTCTTGATATACGTTGTTGTATAACTTGAATCTAACGTTAATTATCCCATAGAAATAGACCTCGCATATTATAAGGAAAAATGGAGCTAGTTAATATTTATCTTATAGCAATTGGAAATGTTTTGCAGAAGTGATGTTTTAAAGTTTCACATTAACTCATACCTAATAACTATTTGATTGTCATTATTATTTCTTAAAGGGGAAATATGAATGTTGCTAATTGGGGTTATACGTGCTATTAAAAAATGCAGTAAAATTTGTTTGTAATTTCTCCTCTGAGAATAACGCTAAAAGTTTTATAGCGTATTTGTAATTTATTCTTTAAAACGAAAACGATGTATTTTTTAAATTGATTTATGAACGTTTATTTCTGCTAATGTCTTTAAGCAATGGTAGTCTAGCTCTTTATTTTTCGTTTAAATAACAAATTGCTATAAAAAAGTTTCTGCAAAGAAATTAAAATTTCAAGTTTAATTTACTTTATTAATTTCAATATTTTACACGACTCTCCGGCAGATTGCACTAAATTGAATGGCCACAACGCCTATAAATCATATTGGCAGAGGTAAAAGGTGGCCAGGCGTTATTAAAGCATGCTAAAGAGCATTTACCCATTTCAATGTTGATTTCCTCTTATTTTGGCTTGGGAATCCCACAACTCATTCGATCGTGACATTATGGTAAATGATAGGTTCTATTTGACAGGGCTAGTGGCCCATTAACGTAATCGATCAAGAATTCATATAGTGTAAATATGGTTAAATATCGGGCTTTGTTTTACACAGGGCAGAAAATGCCTGGTTATTTCTGACATTGATGGACCATATATATAATCTGAACATGTGAAGTCCGTTAATTATTATTTTCAATATGTATTAGGTGGATGGCGTCGAATGAGTGAGCAAGACATTTATTGGCAATGCTTTCAAAGTAGCTACAAGTGGCTTATTGCCTAATTCAAATTTATATAACAATGCCAAAATAATTATTAATAAAATCTTGTAAACATTCCAAGAAGGACCTTTAGCTGTGAACAGAAATACATTAATTAGCAGAAAGATACTTAAAGAATGAACGCTGGTCTGTATGTTTATCCATCCGTCCGTCCGTCCGTCGTTTGCACTATAACTTGAAAACGGAAAAAAATTTTCAAATTCTGTTTTCAGAAATATGACCACCAAGATCTTAGCTCAGCTCGGCTGTATCAACTTTTCAAGCTTATTCGTGGACCCCCTTCAATTTGAATTCACGTGCTAAAAGAGTGACTGTAAACAATACCAAGATAATGACATATCATATAACAATCGATTCGTCAAGAATGAATAGACTGTTACTTTCTGTTCATCTTTTAAGCATTATTGACGTGGGCACGCACACGTGAAATCGCTTTGTCGACGCTCAATAACCCAATCAGTCAATAATTGTACTGCCAAAGTCTATAAGATATAGAAAGCTGCCCATTTGGCTTTCCTCCAAATATATCCCAAAAATGTAGACGCAAACGGATAAAAACTAGCACCATTTAGCGACAAAATTTAACATCGTTTCAGTCGCTACATAGCCTACAATGATAGGGAAAGCTTTCCCACTCACACTCGACAAAAAAACCCCCCAAAGAATATCAGTTTTTTTTAATGAAAAATCAAGTAATCTTTATTCAGTTTTAACATTTTTCATATCTTGACTGCATAAGCGACTGAAACAACGTTAAATTTTGTCGCTAGGCGGTGCTATTTTTTTTATCCGTTTGCGTCTACATTTTTGGGACATCATTTGAAAGCCAAGTGGGTAGGATTTCTTTATCTTATTGGCTTTGGTATTGCATTGAGTAATAAAATAGAAAATAAAATCTTAAATTTCCGTTGTTTATTATAGTCCATCCAGCTTTAGTTTGCGCGAAATATGATGGCTGTTTCAATTGTTGGGCATTGTTATAACAAAAATTAAACAATACATAACAATTGAAATGTCCATCACATTTCGCGCAAACTAAGGATGGATAGACTATAGGAACTTTAGCTTGATTTTAAATTCTCGAATTTAATAGAATTTCTACGTCACAGCTAAAGCTCCTTTTTGGAATGTTTACAAGATTTTATTGAGCAATCGTGCGTCGAAAAAGCGATCGTCGTGTGCCCCATCGGTTTGAGTGGCTACTGGGTGCGTCGCCAGGTGGCGGATAGCCGAATATCCTAGGTTCAATACAACTTAGGACATCCCTGAATATCCAATAAAGGGACGCAGACCAACTCCCGAACCCAAGGTGTTATGCCACCCGTACTGAAGGGTGGATGGCACTTCGGTTATAATGTCTTTAACGGAGCCTCCTGTCTACATGGCGACACTCAGGAGTATTTAGCCTTATCCCGGTATGCAGGCGCCCCCCGGATGGACCGTCAATCCTGCAATTATTACACCAGTCTATGGATTGTAATAAACCCCAGCTCCATCTGGAGACACTGCGGGAAACCAGAAACTTGTAGTTGACATCGGCATGGCAGAAATGCCATTTGTTGAATCAACTGTACGTAATCAGCATGCTGCTTCTGAACCTGCTTTACAGCGTGCGGCCTGTGGCGAGGATAGTGGTATGACTGTTTCAAAACCTACTCACTACCAGATCCTGAGGTGCATTCAAGCAAACCTACAGCATAAAAAACTGGCGGCAGCCAACCTCAGTGGAACTTTTCTGCCTGAGGACATTCACATAGCTCTAATTCAAGAACTTGGATTTCCAAAGGTGAAATTAGAGGTTTGAGTAACTGTGGAGGTAAGCTAATCTATGATTTTTCATGCTCATCTCTCCGAGCCTGTTTATTGATAGGATATCTTGTAAGCAAGTTTGGGAGGAATTAAGTAGTGCTAGGCAAAGTATTTTAACAAGTATTTTATAGCTTTGAATATTAGGTAAATAAATAGAAAACATAATTTTGTGTCAGTAGTAACTCATGAGAAGGCCATCTTATATAATTAGAATGCTCGGCAATTTCTCGTAAAAGGACCCCCAAATTTTTTGGCTGATCTAAACGTTCAATTAATCGAGTAAGAAGCCGAATTGCAGCTCTGAAATGAAATTGGCTTTAAAAAGTTGAAATTTAAAGAAGAATGTTTTATAACTTTAGACACTAATTATTGAACACATTTATATTCACAGCATCCCTGCTTATTAGCATTAAGGGAAGAGAGATTTAAATTTCAAATTCAAATTCTTACTCCTTTTGCGGCTAGGCGATATAATTTGCTCTAATAATTCAGTATTAATAACCGGTAAAAACCATTTTAAAGCAGATTATTGACAGAAGGTCTTTAATTGCATTTCCTCTCTAAAAGAAGAAAACTCCTGAAATTATACAATTATAGATCGTAAAAATAAAACTTTTCTCTTCACATCAATTTTCCCCATTAATAAAACACTGTTAATTTCTGATGATCATAAAATTGCCAGCTCAAAATGTTATTGCATTTAGGAGTCGTGATTTGCTGATCTTCAGCAGAGATCTCAGGTACTATTAAAAATTACAAAGGGTGATCTTTATTTGACTTAAAAAATTCGTTGTAAAATACAGAAAAGAAAATGTATTCAAGTGTTATGTCGAGGAATTTTTGGGCTAATCTTGTTGAAGGTCCTGTCATCCCAGCATCTCCGAAAATTGTGGAAAAATGTAATTTCAATCAACAGGATATTGAAAGGATCAAAGTGATATTCGAAGCGCATTTATCATACACAGTATCGAGATCTACGGGGTTCATTCCAGCGGGGCTCACTACCTGCCACCTAGGAGAAGGATAAAGATTTCGACGAAGAGTTTGGAGAAGTAATGATTGAATCTCCAGCTTTCTCCTGAGCCACATACTTCCTGCGTAAATCATGATCATCTTGATCTTCGGTACAACCTAGTTAGTATTCTTTTCGCCCTTGACTACTTCAATAAGAGGATAGTACCTTTCGATTGGAATGAAACGGAATCCTCATGATTTATTTTTAATTTTTGATTTATCTGATATTTGATTAAAAATATTTTTTTAATTTTAGTATCACAGTTCTTTTACAATGCTAGATTTGTACGCTTCAGTCTAGCATTTTAGATCCACCATATATCAAACAGTTTACGATTTCATCTTGTGAACCCGCTTGTGAATGCAGCCAATTATGCACTGCTCTAGTGACATCGTCATGTTGCAAAATTAAAATTCAATGCTCAGAGATCCTGTTTAAAAGGCCCCGCGCGATAGCTTTGAACCGAGCCCCGCTTTTTTTTCTCGGGCCGACTCTGTTTTTCGGCGATGCAGTGTGTCTTCACTTCTTTGATTATTATTTAATGCCAGAATCCCGTGAGACGCGCAAGTCTAGCACCCAATGGCAATATGGCTTATTGTATCAATCCAAACTCATCACCTTCTTTTATTTATCGTATCAGAAAAGCACTACCCACTCAAAAAACATCTTTAGTATACACTCACACCAAAAGTCAGGGGATAGCACCTAACAATGTGTGGGACCTCCCCTAATCCGGCGAAGTGCCACAGTGCGACGTGGCATTGATTCCACAAGTTGGTGGAAGACATCTGAAGACACTGCCAACCATTCCGACTGAAGAGCTTCCCACAATTGCACGGTTGTTTGAGGCGCAGGAGCCCGTGAACGAATGGCCCTCTCGAGCGCCATCCCAAATGTGTTCAATTGGATTCATATCTGGTGATCGGGGTGGCCATATCATGAGTGGAATTGCCCCAATGCTCGTCAAACCAATCGCGAACAATTATGGCCCGATGGCATGGTGCATTGTCTTCCTGGAAAATCCCATCGTTGTCAGGGTATGTGAAGTCCGTGAAGGGTTGTAGATGGTCATAGCGCTGGCTGACATAGCGCTGGCCAGTCAGTAAACAGTCTACCTTTACCAAAGGACCCAAGCCATGCCACGAAAAAAAAAACCCACCCCATTACGGAGCCACCAACGGCTTGCACAGTGCCAGCTTGACAAGTTGGGTCCATGGCCTCATGGGGTCTGCGCCACACTCCAGCCCTACAATCAGCTCGTATCAGCTGGAATCGAGACTCATCAGACCAGGTCACACGTTTCAGTTGTCAAGTGTCCAGTCGATGTGTTCATGGGCCCAGGAGAGATATTGATGACGATGTCTTGTTGTTAGCAAGGGCACTTCCCTCGTGGGTCTGCTGCTTCCATATCCCATGGACACCAGATTTCGTTGTACTGGTCACATCGATATAGCTCTAGCATCACCCTGGTTAAAATCTGATGTCATCTGGGGTAGTGTCAGTTGCCTGTTAGCGGTAGAGTTCTCACACTGTAAGGTGAAATAAAAGAGCTCACTTTATCGCGCTCTATAGGTAGGGACATCATAGAGATAATTTATTTTATACCCTCATGCGCGATCTGTGAGCTGCTGTTTTTCATTCAGGCCTGCTCGCAATCGCTCGTTGTAGCCTATTGTTGAAGTGCCAGGATTTAAGAAAATTAGAGCATTTTAAAAAAAATTTCCCTACCTATCCCTATCTATTGAGCGCGATAAAGTGAACTCTTCCATTTCACCGTAGAGTGTGAGAACTCTAACCATCCTACTCAGACGCGGTTGGTCCGGTTCATTAAGGTGTGGTCGACCACTGCGTTGTCCATGGTGGTACTTTCGGTAGATTCTTGATACTGTGGATCGTGGGATGTTGAATTCTTGAGCCACCTCCGATATTAAATGACCCATACCAGGCCAGGTTCGATTTCGGATAGCTCTCGTCGTGTAGCCATTGTCACACTGAATACCTGACCCTTACTCATGAACTGATTTACATATTTGTACTGTTTGCACATGTCGCTACTGCCACTTGAAAAATAATCCACTGCTATCCCATAATTTTTGGCATGTGAGTGTATTTGGTATACAACTTCTGAAAGTTCCAACGATATAAGTCTTAATTTTTGGTCTCTTTCCTTGCATTTTCCAAAACTTTCAAGTACTTATTCTTTATGAAATTTCAGGGACTGGATCTCTGGGAGTGTTTAATTAAATTTCTAGTTTCAATGATTAGGTACTGTTTTACTGAAACAATGTATAATAACCGAAATTAAGAATTTACATTAACATGCCCAGCTATTTGGTAAATACAGAATTACACTTGATCTTGTTTGATTTGAAGGTGGTGACGCCAGAAAAACTTCCATTTTTAACAGTCACATTAGGGTTTTTTTTATTATCTAAATGCTGATCTGTGTACTTACATGGAGAAACTATCAACTACAAACTTTAGGCAAGATTAAGAAAACAACACTTCAATGTTGCTTCTCTTTGAATTGTTAACATTTTAAAAAACTTCTACTTTTCTAGTTTATTATGATTAAAACTTTGTCCTGTAGATTGGAAACAGTTGCATTTTTTATTATGATTAATATACATTATGTTTAGTGGGCCAACATTATAATTTTCATACTTGTGCATTGCAGCGATCGTTTTAAACATATCCCTAGCTATTACCTGTTCTTTGTAGAATAAATATTTTTTTTATTGTCTGAATTACGTAATTTCCTGTTCGATATCCTACTTCTGTTTAATGTAGTTAAAAAAATGCTTTTCCTTCCTTTGGAATTCCGATAATGGATGGAAAACTTATTTTTTCCACGGTATATATTTCTGATTTGATTTGAGGCCTGAAATATTTATTTCTACCATTACATTCCCTCTGGGAAAGAAGCAAATTGATCTCTTATTGTGGGTTTGTCCAATGCACTCGATGCCATCCCCACTATCTGTTCTATTTTATCTTGTCAATCTACCTTAGATGTGGGTCTTTAAATAAAAAGGATCCCACCAATCCAGCGGAGCTTCCTAATTGATTTCAGCTCATCTATTTTCTTCATGTGTCAGTAAAAGAATGAATATAATGTGCGTATGTTTAATAAAATATAAAAGTTGGTGCTCATTTAAAAATGGTTTATTGTTGTTTCCTCTCAATTTATACTCAACAAAATATAAAATTTTATTTTTTAAAAACGACAAAATTCCTCCCTTTTTTGTTAATTTATATTCAAACTTGAAAAACCTTTAACATAACATAAATAAAATGACAAAATGGAATTAAAAGTTCTGTAAAAGAAATCACAAGGTTGAAAAATTTAAATTTAGTGAACATACGGAAACATTATTTTAAGATATGCAGCTAAGTCTTTAACACAATGCAGATGATTTTAAATATATTGAGACTTAGTTTAATTTTCAATGAACAATACCAAAGAATAAAGAGATTATAAAAACATAATGTATTAGAGCTTATTAGATAGGTACTTACGCAAACGCTATAAAACTCTCCTTTTTTCTGGAAGCAAAGTTGGTTTAATTGTGCTTGTGGCAACGTTGAATTACGAAAAACGAAAGATGAGAACAATATGTAGAGAAGATAAAGATGCTTCTGTTTGAGTGGAATATAGATCAAACGATTTGCTCAATAGAATCGAATGGAGCTTTTCTGGAGCAAATGAATCGATGCATGTTTGATGGAGAAGGCGGAAGAGATAGCGAGATTTCAAAAGTAGAAGAGCTGAGCTTCAAGCGTGCTCTGAAAAGTATATCAATATAATGGGATAAAGTTCCAAATGATAATGCAAGGGATAATTTGTGGAGTAGAGAGGGAGGTAGATAACAATAGATGAGTAAACAGAGTAAAGGGGACCACAAATCCAATATAAATATTTTCATTTTTAATGGCTCGAATGTACATTTCGGGGTTATGCCTCTTTCATCAGAGATTGATATGAATTGGAAAGAGAGAATTTTTACAGAAATAGGATAATACATAGCCAATCACAAAATTACAATGAAAAATTAAACCAGACTGTAAAAAAAAAAAAGCAAGAAGATCGTTTTATGATTCGCTGAGCTAAGGAGATCCAATCAGCCACTGTCTCCCTCCCCCTGTTGGAAATTTCAACAGATTTAAGGAAACTTAACAATTTAGCATCTTTTGAAGTTGAATAATTTCGAATGAATCAGGATGGTATGAATGACCTTCTTTTAAAACGTGGTCCGCAAAGCTTGAAACCCAAATTCATGCGTTCGCTGATGAAGGAGGCATAACCACCGAAATGTGCATTCGAGTTATTAAAATATTTCTGTGTGGATTTATGATTTTCTTCTACTTTGTTTGCATTCTTAATAAAGAGAAATGTTGTAGAGTAGGATGTCTTTACCATGGTTTGAGATGGTGTAATAAACGAAGAGCAGTTAATTAAGGGATTGTGTGCTGATCGTATAGACGGAAATGTGGGAGAGGGAGTATCGTAAACATTGGGGCAGGATAAAGTAGAGGAGCAGTTGAGATTGCGTTTCTTGAAAGTATGAATAAACGGCACGTCTGAAAGAAGAAATGGATGGTAAAGGATGCAGCAAAATTTGTGTGTAAATAGAGAAAGGGGGTGATATCGCGTATATTCTTCCTAAGCCCTCCATATCCTCTCAGGAGGATTATAAGTAAAATTTACAAAAAATAAATCGGCAAAATTAAATATTTAACCTTATTCAAAAACCTGAAAAAATATTATTTACATAAGATGAGATTGATTTTTTCCGTATAGATTAAAGCCATTGCATTTTTTAAAGTGCTCCAATTCCAATTAAGAGATAGGCTTTTCCATTTTTTTATGTGCACGAACCCTGGGTCCTTCATCTGACAATGGTTGTCCGATTAGCATAAGTTTTAAAGGGGTAAAGGGAGGTGGGAGGAAAACGGGGCTCTTGCATTGGTGAACGGCGCCACTCCCGGGGGCAATAACCTCGCCACGGTTGGCTGGCAGCAGAAGCTCCGTTCCTCTGGAGGCTTTCATTCGCAAAGTCCGAGAATGCGCTCATTCGTGGCTACAGTTTAGGTGGGTAATAATATCCACTACAATTTATTTCCAGAGTGAAGGAAGAAGGAAACAGGTTTCGGGGGGAAAGAACAAGCAAAGAAGGTAGCCGGTGAGAGGGAGGAAAAAAAAAGTTTTTGAAAGCCAGTGTGTAGAAGGAATTTCTGGAAACAACCCGTATCGCAGAGGGTGATAAATAAAACCCTCCGGAGAACGATTTTTCATCCCTTACCGTCAGCGAATTTATCACTCAGCGGAATTATCACGATATAAAAAAAGAAGACAAAGATAGAAGGGTTGAAGACATAAAGAAAGTTTTTGAAAGGTTGTATAGGATTCTAGTCGTATATACAGAAGCATTTTCTGGTGCAAATGGAAACAATGTAAGGCACGCTTTTCTCAACTTTTATTGCTTTAAATATAAAAGTCTCGGGGAGAAAAAACCTAAAAAGAGAGAGAAAGAAAGAGAGATAGAGAACAGCAAGTACAAAAAATTGCAACTGCTTATAATAGATAAATTTTATGACTTCTTCCCTCGTGTAATTTTTTTTAGCTTTTATTTCATGGATTCCCTTTCCAGCATTTTATTGCATATGCACAGTCTTGTGATAAAATCTGTATTTGTTATTTAAATTTAAACTATTTCACTTTCAAAATAGAACTTTTCTTGGATTATCTAAAAAAAAAATAATTCAAACATCGTTGCTTCAAATATTGGCTTTCGTCATTTTCATTTTGGAAATAATAGTGTTAACAAAATCAAAAATATAGAGCAATCATCCACAAAGATGTCGTATCGATTTAATGTTCGAGATGGTAAAGATATTTAAAGAGGGATATACGATTATATGCATTATGCGATCAAAAGCTTCCGAATACCTCTACATGTACACTACTCAGTATTATTTTACGAAAATTAATATGATTTCGGGCCTACCATTGCTTTTATTCAGGCTTCGGGAATTTTCTTCCATTCCTCCCGAAGAGTGCTGCTGAGTTCAGTCACAGATTTTCGGGGACGTGGGTTATAATCGTAATGAAATTTCTAAGAGAGCTCTGTGCAGACCAATCCATTTATTCAATTCCTAACTCCGCAAACACCTTTTGCACACATCTTACTTTGTGGCAAGGAGCATTGTCATGTTCGTTCAGGAATGCCCCAATCAAAAATGTTGCCAAGATGATGGTAGTGCTGAATTTTTAAAATCTCACGCTAAATTGCAGACGTCATGGTTCCTGTATCAAGTTGGCGAAAAATAAATCAAGTAAATGACACCGCCTCCTCTGAATTTCACAGTAAGTACAACTCAGTCAGGCATGAAGGATTCTCCACATATCCGCTGGACTTAACCGTTTGATTGCATAAATGTGTATCAAGTTTCGTCGTTCTATAAGACATGTACCAAAGGTCCTCAGTTCTTGGCGAATGGCGATTGTACTGACGCTATTTGAAGTAGCATTTCGAATCTCCATAAGAGCTGTTCAACAGAAGACTTCCGATTGCATCGTGTCACAGGAGCTAGCACTGCATGATCTGTCATTTCCTTTGGCTTCCCATATCGCGTTTTCCATAATGCCAAGTATTCCCAAGCCAAGGAATTTTGGAGCAGTAGGCATACCATCGCGAGCGATCGTCATCGGAGAAGATCGACGAAGGAGATGACTGCTGACGATAAAAGCATAGAGCAGCACGTGACTCGAGGCAGAAGAAGGGAATTTTGGAGGCGAGCGGATGGAAGCGAACGATGGAGCAATACGAAGACTTCTAGACGGCCAAAGCGAACAAGCGAACACGAGGACGGACTCGTCGTGGCGGCAGATACACCCGTACGCCAGCGAACGGAAAGGGTAACTTCCAGCGACGGAGAGAATCAACCACTTCCGCGCGCGAGGAGGTTTCTCACTTGTCAACTGAGTTGAGAGACAAAAATTCCTCACGCATTAACGGCGGCAACGGGGATTCTCGGCCATACGCAAAAGATGCCAGTTACCTCATCAAGGAAAAGAGTCTTCAAAGCCGGAGAACGCCGACTTGCCCAGCAACGCTTCTCAACGCACAAGCGTTCCTCCTCCTCCCGCCGAGAGAACGAACGATGTATTTCGCCAGGGAAGTTTCCATTCCAGCGACGGCGAGAGGCCAAGACCTCTTCAACGTCTAACGACGGAGAATCGACGAGGGATTCCCGTAAGTGTAAGGCCTCAATTTCCTTTTTCCCTAACTGTGATACGTATTGCGTGTACGAGCGAGGCAGCCGAAATCGCCGCCCGCTGCTTCATTGAATTGACGAGATTGGTTTTCATTCCCAGTGACATTGTCGGAATCTTTCCATTCGGAGTATCCGCTTATACTCTCGAATTCATCGGCGGAATCTACGTCTATGACAGTGCTATTAATAACAGTGACCGTTAAAGATTAATTTGTTAAAGTCTACGCAAATTGACCCAGCTTAACTAAAGCGTTAATTTAGTTAAGTTAGAAATAGTGTTTTTTTGGGTTTTTTATTTGTAACGTCAGTGTTTAACGAATTTAGCATTTCGACAATTTCAGTACTTTACGAAATTCCGCCCCGGCAAATCAAACTCACATCGGAAAATTGACTCTTAGTTCGATATTTGTTTTTGTGAAATGAATACTTTAATCTCCTTATTTCCCACATCTCGTCAAGTGGATTCGCGAGTTGTGAGTCCTTCAAGTCTGACTATTCATTCAGTTATTAATTCAAGAATGTTTATTACTGCTAATAATAATTTTGCCTATATGTGACAGTCTCACATAACTTTCGTCAGTGCTTTTGTATTTTTTTTTATTTTTCCACTACGTAATAAAATTTCTTAAGTTATTAAGTAGCGGAAGAATGGAGCTCCATTCTTCCACTACTTATTGTTTTCACAATGTCCGTCTGTCTGTCCGTCCGTCCGTCCCCTTCATAATTTCCGCATTTTTTGAGATAGAAGGTTGAAATTCGGAATGTAGCTTACTATGGGCATGTGCTCTTCACTATTTAGTTTGGTTTTGATTGGTCCACTGGGGTCGGAGTTTCGGGGGCTGAAATTAGAGGGGACCAAATGGTCTACGCATATTTATGCATATAAAGGAGTGAAATTCGGTTTGCAAATTCCTCTAAGCAAGATCAACATTGCTTTAAATTTTGAGCCAAATTGTCCCAATAGGGTCGGAGTTGTGGGGGTGGCAGTCATTTACTCTTTAGAACTATAGCAACATGTGGCATGTCATATATCATTCGTTCGGAAATGATGACAAACGAAAGAAGATAGAGCTCTTTTTCATTTTCAAAATACTACGTTCGAGAAAATCAATTGTTCAATTAAAAAAATGAGGGGAGGTTAAAAAGTGCAGATAAAAGGGTAAAAATAGATGACCTCAGGAGAGGATTAATTTTCCCGCTTCCGCTACTTTTCTATACCTTCCTCGGGAGGATTAATTTCTTGTTTATTATTACATATCGTTTCCGTTATTACTTGTATTGCCCACGACATAATGTGACATCATTGGCTCTCTGATATTTCCGCTTGACAGATTTCCACTTACAGTTGAACGGGCTGTTTGCAGGATGATAGAAATCTCCCGCACAGACTTCATACTACCTGACACATTTGATGGTACCACGTTGGTAGTCCCTGAACTCTTCTGAGTGACGATGTCGAAACTATATCCATATAAATAACAAATGAGTACAGTAAGGCATGTTTTTATTTATATTATCTTAGACATCTTAACCATGTAAATTAGGATGGGGTATCCGGAAATTTTTATTATTACCATCATTTTGGAGGGGTATC
>JAHWFO010002284.1:4456051-4571028 GCA_023313115.1 Rhysida immarginata
GGGGTATCCGGAAATTTTTATTATTACCATCATTTTGGAGGGGTATCCGGAAACGTTTGATCACACTGTGTATAGATACGATGATTTAAAGCTATGTATCCCTATTCAAAGCACTATAGAGAGGAAATCTGTGGGCGTACCAACGCCAGAATTGAATGGTATACGTTTCAGACCAAGAAAAACGATTGATGAAATATAAATAGGCTCGAAAATGACCGATAGGAGAAGATATGGGACGAAGGTCGTTGAGTAAACGTATTCGACGAACGCTATGGCTTTTGTTAAAGTTGTTTTACTGTGCTCTCATGGCCTGGCCGTGCATTACTATTAAAGTTGTTTTACAATAATAGTGAAAACGATAACAAACGTCTGAAATCATTGCAGAAAGGGCTACTGTCACCATGTTTGCAGCGCCACGCAGCATCACTAGGAGACGAGAAGCTTCAAACTTCTTCACTAGGTGCTTTTCGCAACGCCACATCTTTTCTCATCGACCATTTTTTATTTCATTATTCATTGCACCACGTATTTTCTCATGATCTGAAATCCATACCGTCCAAGTTTGACGTAGTTAAGTCCAATGGTTCCGCTCTCCGAATGGTTTGAATAGGCTACTTTATGTTGAATTACTCAATGTTGAAGTTTAAATGCTACACAATTATAAAAGAAGTTAAATATTCGGAAGTTGAGATTTGAAATTTATGATGCATAGACGAAATAGGAGTGAAAATAATTTTAAGTTGGATGAAATTCTATTCAGCAGTGGTCCACTTAGAATAAAAAAAATATTTTAGACTTAGTCATTACCAAAAAATGAATTTATGTGCTTTTGCTTGCACAATGTTATTATTTTTTTAATATAAAGAATGTATTAAAGCATATTTGGATTTGACTCTAATACGGTTGAAGCTGACCACTAATATTGAATGTCGAAGGAGATAAAATCTTTTCTTGTCCTTCAAGCAATTTCAGCAATCTCAGATTTGTTCTTTGGATTGTCCCTTTCTTCATTTATTTCTTTATTTGTATATCAGAAGTAAGCTTCAAATTCTTTAAGTTGCTAAGGCAAGGCTTTTTTTATTTTAACTGGAAGGAAATGAATAGAAGCTTGGCTCACAGCACGTAGATCTAAATGGCAAATGTACAAAAAAAAAAAGACAGGAGGAAAAAAGTTGGGATGGAAGAAGAAATTTTGGAGTTCTTTTTGTAATAAAAAATAGGGAGAACGCCCAATAAAACCGGAAATGCATTTCTTCGTTTAGATTTTTTTTTTCAAGTTTTCAAATTCATTTTTTTACATTGCAGAAAGAAAACTAATTAGATGTTCTTCAAAGTAAATACTAATTGTAAAGTTATGCCCGGGTTAATGAAAATAATTTGAAGAGGGAAAAAAAATAAACTTATTTTAATTCGATCATTCTTTCTCTTCCTTTTCCTACTAATAAACCTTAAGATTAGAAGACGTCCACGAAAAATCGTTCATTCTCTGCAGATTTTTATTTGAAAGCAGCAATCTAAATGAATTTTTAATGCCCCCGGATTTTCATTGGGTACAGCATTCAATCCTCACATTTTGCAATCTTGGAAACAGATTTTATATAATTCAATTCAATTCAAGTTTATTGCTGTTCAAACAGCACCAAAGTGCCAAGACAGAACAGTAAGAGGTACACAAAACAAAATATTAAAATCTTGCAAATTAACAAAAGGGTAATAACCAAATAAGTGACACTAACAAACAGAAGAAAATAAAATTTGACTCAAAATAAAATGTAAAATTGATTACAAATTGATTTAAAATAAGAAGTTAAATAATAAAAAAAAATTGTAAAACGTGGGCAACAATACAGTGTTATGAAGAAAATACAGACGGCATAGCAACATAAAATAAATTAAAAAGGATGTAAGATAAAATATGACTAAATACAATTAATAAAAGAAATGGAAACATAAATGCCAAATATTGAAAAGAAATTGTGATCTGAAAAACTTCATCAGCATCTCGAATAGGAAAATTGTGGCGACAGTCTTTCGATTCAGAATGATTCCTGTTTGTGAACATCACACCACAAGAAACCACTATTGATTCTGACGCATAGGTGACAATCCTAAAGAAATTTCAAGCTACAAATGAAGAATTACAAAATAAATTTAGAATAAAACTAGTAATAATAATAATAATAATAATAATAATAATTAATTAATTAATTAATTAATTAATAATAAAACTTTTGAAACTTAGGGGGGTGGGGTTCGAGGATCTGTTTCTTAAGTTCAGTAACTCAATATTTCATTGTTAGAGTTTAAAAACACTAATTATTTGATTAAGTTCATAGAGGCTTGACAATATATAACTGGGAATACACAAAATTAAGTTAATAAAGGCTTATCAACTTCTTTAAGGAAAAACGAAACCTCTTCATTTGCTAATTATTTGATTGAAGTCCTTGAAATATTTTTGGTGACTCGCTTGTCTTGCTAGATAAATAGCTCAATCTGATTTTCCTCAACGAATGTTTTTTTACGGCATAAAGTACATGGTGAAGACCTTTTTCTTGATTCTCCAAAAATCAAATAAAAGATTTGAGTATTTTTATATCCTACAATAACCTTTTGCACGAGATTGTTTTGAGCGACATTGTTCATAGTCTTTTTCTAGAAGTGTTTTCGTTTCAGAACACAAACCGAATTCTTCTATGAGCGTCGGCATTTCCCTATAAACAAGAAACAGCCCACTGTGACATTAAATGGAACATTTAGGCGGACTTTTAAATCTTTGCATCTTCCTCTATCCAGATGTGTTTCTGTCTCTTACAGTTTGAAATATTTTAAATCTACTCCATTTTTTGAATTACCCGCTATATTTAGTGAAAATGAAATGGAAGATTAAGAAACAATAGCAATTCCCAAACGTCAATGCTTGCCGCGAAATTCATTTGAAATGTTTATTAATCAATGTCGAGGCTTTCAACCATCTAATATAATAAAAGATTAAGGAGTCTGAGTTTTTGAATCTGTGAATTATCCATAACCCTTTGCAACAGTGGTTTACAGTGTCAGTCATTTCAGGTAGTTCTGTTATAAAAGTGAAATCAACAGATTGGCCATAGTAGGTTTGGGGGTTACGTGCGTGTCCAATTTCTAGACCATCCATCAACGTAATGGTAAGTAAATAATTCCGAAATAATTGGGTTGCGGCCACAAAATATTGTGAGAAGATACGCTCGATAATCGATTAAATTTTAGCTGACACTTGAATTAAAAGTGAAGTTATTAGCGCAGTATGAAAAGCACGGATGAAGTCGTCTCGCCGGTGGCAATTAGGATAAGTTGGCCTTCCGGGAGAACAGAATTAGGATAAGGCATATGGTTAAATTATTACGATAAATGATTATTGGTCAAAGATTATTACTTATACCAAGTGCGAGAGAAATGTCTCAATAACAGCTACACGCCTTAGAAGTTATACAGGGTGAGGCATTTATCTTGAGACAACTGAATATCTAGGAAACTAAGCATTGTACGAAAAAATGTCCAAAATCAAAAGTGAAGGATGAATTGAAAGCTGCCATTGTTCGAGTAATGACCAATATGAACCATGACCATTTGATTCGCACGTCGACGGTTTCGATCTCGCATTGAAGCAGTTATAGAAGCTGAAGGCGAATTCATTGAATGGTCACTGTGCAGCAGTTTCAATACACACGCACAGACTCTGCCTCCATAGAACTGCTGCCCCCAAAAGTTTCCTTGTGCACTGAAAAATTTGGAATTTTTGAAATTCTGACTTCAGGTTCTTAAAGATCATTAAAAAGTAGAATAGGAATGTCTGTAAGACCCACTCTCTACCTCTTTGTCTTCATCGATAAAATTGGGTTCTAAACTTTAAAAGTTCCACACTTTCAGGGCCTTTATCTCCTAAACGGTTGGATCAATTGAAAAAACACCAAGAATAAGCCATTTCTCGAATATTGTGTACAAACTGAATATATCATTAAAATTAGGGGTTCCTATTTAAGATTTCAAAGATAGCCCCAGCCCCCCTCACAAGGGGGGGGGGGTTATTTTTTTAACTAATGAATTTCCCCCGTGAAATAATTCACTTTTGATTTTGGATATTTTTTTCATACAATGCTTTGTTTCCGAGATATTCAGTTGACTCAAGATAAATGCCTCACCCTGTATAAAATCTTTATAATAATATTGTTTCTTTAAGCAGTGATGTTAGTGATTTTTTTTTTTAATAAAATAAGCTTAAACTTATAAAAGTAGTTTAAATAACTCGGTCGGTTTTCAGTTGGTTGGTTTCTTCTTTACCGATTCTCTAATTGCCTTTTCGCATTTTGGCTGCCTTCTCGAATAATTTGTAAGAATATTATGATTACTCATAAACAAATTTTTATTTCCATAATTGAACTTACTCTTCAGAGACCTTTCGAATAAGCTATGTTCACTTGACGTGCTCACTTCCGGACATAATGGCGGGTTCTCAGTCCAAAAAAGCGCCAGGTAATTTCATGTACGTATGCAAAGCTTTGTAGGAGAAGACCGCGAACAGAAAGAAAACCTAGTATTTTATAATATAAGCACAGGGTGAGTCAAAAGTTATTGAACATAACTGTATTTCAAAACTGGCGTATATAATGAACGGTGTGTGCTAGCAGAGAATGGATATGTGCTCTATCTTTTGGTACAATTTTGGAGTTTAGCCGCTATCTTGAAATTTGCCATTTTGGGTCACGATCCATTTTCTTAAATGGGAAGAGGGTCATGTGGCATATCAAATAACACCGTTTTTTTTCTCAGGAGTTCATTCCTGCAATCGGATTTCAGTTCTCTATTGTGGTTCACAAGTTATTAACAAAAGCATTGACACTCTATCATTGTCTTTATTATTTGCAAGTAATTGGAGATGAAAATCAATATTTTATATTCACATTCAGATATTACAAAATTTCATCAAAAAAGAGCACGAGCAACATCGGGGATATCAGCTAGTAAAGAAATAATGCATTGATTAAAAATATTGAACTAAACTGTCAGTAGTATTCACAATAAGCATACGCACACTTATTTATACATATCACTAATCAATTTTATAGGAAATAAAGGGTCTCGCAATGAAACATTTAATTCTCTTCCCTTAAAGTTAAAATAACTGATATCTTCCCCAAAGAACGTTGAAAGACTCCAAGACAAAATTCCTATAAAATGTTTTCCTTTAAGTAAACACACACTTGCATAAGCAGATAAGTTTTCGGTCTTGTCAGTAAATTTAAAGTCACATTTACTCAAATGTTCCAATTTACCAACAGCTTGACTTATATTTCTAGTCCGTTTCTGGATTATTATGCTTTGTTCTTACTGAACGAGAATAATAATTTCAATATAAGATGGCTATAGTAAAATAAAAGATTCATAATGCATTAATAATGCATCTGCGTTGCTTCACATGAAACTAAAAGACATATTTTCATAACTCACAGCTGAATGAGACGTTGTCATATATAGGGTGATTATAATTAAAGTTTAAGTTTCAAAACGCTATAAAAAAAAGAACCACTTAGTAGAATGACGTCCAATTGGAACGGAATGTTATTGAAGAAGCGGGAAAGCTTATGGCATAACAAAAAAGTAGGTCTAGTTTTAGCAACAGATGGCGCTGTAAGCGTCAGAATTTCGACTACAAATGACAAATGAATCGTAAAACTATAGTGGCTAGAAGAATAGTGTGGCAGCGAGCGTTCAAATCTGATTCCTCGAATGATGATGCCGCCAGATGGCAGCTACATCAACATAGTAGCTAAACATCCAGAGCTTTACATCAATAAGGCTCCATTAATTTCTTCGTAAAATTTAAAAATTTGATTTAATATTTCATTTTCATTCCAGAATATTAAATAATATACCATTTTAATAATATTTCGACCTTCCCCCCTTTTTGTTTTTAATTTACAGATGATTTTGCAGTATTTTTTAATTTCAAATGATTTTATTCTTTTTCATATAGTTATCATATAGTTAAATACACGACCGTTTCACACTGACTTATTTTCTTTAGATAAGTTTTTTGATTTCTTCAGCTGATTTTAGTTTTGCAATAAAATAGCAGCTTTTCCCTTCTTATTGTTGCATTTTAAAATTTCAAGAACCACTTTTCTGTCTATATTTCTCATTTATTTTTTTCCTTATGTAAAATCTAAGAAATTCAGAATAGTTTTTAAAAAGTCCTTATTTTTAAATAACGAAATGCAATCAAAACAGCTTTAAATACAAATTTATTATATAACTTCTTTTTTTTAAATAATAAGAATTTTTTTTTGAAAACTATTAACCTAAAATATCTGATATTTAACATTTTATCATCACATAAAAAGGTAATTTGGTTGTTATTCATGTGATAAATGAATTTTATATGAAAAAAGATATTCTCTTTGTATATCTATATACTTTTCAATATTGTGCATTCCACATATGAGAACTTCCGAGTTACAGGGGCGAACGCCTCATCTTTTGAATTTTTTCTCCTGAAACATCTGTGAAAATTCATTTTTTATCATTTGTACGGTAGCCAGCTGTGTACAGCATTATATTATTAGATTTTATGTTGATATTTTATTAGACATAATTTAGCAGATTTATGTTTAATGATTAATTACTCAAAATGTAATTTCTCTGGCTCGGAAGGGCTCATATTCCATGCTTTATCTTATTAGGGATGGATACCTTCATCCATCTCTGATCTTATATTTCAACTTATTTATAACAGCAGATATTTTTCATTTATTTTAACGTTAAAGAGTATTCTCAAGTTCTGTGGAAGACAATTACCTAAAATATACAAAATTTTTATAAATAAACTAAAGTCA
This sequence comes from Rhysida immarginata, assembly GCA_023313115.1. Lineage (NCBI taxonomy): Eukaryota > Metazoa > Arthropoda > Chilopoda > Scolopendromorpha > Scolopendridae > Rhysida > Rhysida immarginata. The sequence continues at coordinate 4,462,921 of JAHWFO010002284.1, forward strand.
CTCGAAATATAGCTGAAAAAACCCGCCTTCATCCTAAGATTTCCATCTCATCTCCCGGGTAACTCGCATCTATGTCGATTGCAGCGCCACCGCTACTATCATCAAATCGGGAATCAACTACATAGCATTGCCACACTATTCTTCTAGCCACTATAGTAAAACAAAGGCTAAGGTGTAAGTTACACCTTAAACCAACTGTACTGTTCAGTGTGCAAAGCATCCATCAAATCGGTTTTTTAAATTGCGGGAGACTGGCGCAAAACATGTTCAATATGCTGTCCAGCGTTCTGTGCAACAAGTTGAAATCGAGAAACAGCATGTTCCACAACTGATCGAAGTGTCTCCGGCGTCACGTTCAGAATGTGTTGCGCAATGCGTGCCTTCAATTCCGCTAAGTTTGCTATCGGAGCACTGAACACAACATCTTTCAGATAACCCTACGGTCAGAAGTCATATTCTGACACTTACAGCGCCATCTGTTGCTAAAATTTGAACCTACTTTTTTTTTCTTATGCCATAAGCTTTCCCCCTTCTTCAATAACATTCCGTTCCAATTGGACGTCATTCTACTAAGTGGTTCTTTTTTTATAGCGTTTTGAAACTTAAACTTTAATTATAATCACCCTGTATTATCGGTCGTGCGTTGGTCTCAGTTTCTCAGTATTGCCTTTTTGCCTGATATCACTTGTGATATTCTTGTAATATCGTTAATTATAAACAAACGATCGCCGGGACATACTTTGGATTTATCTTTAGAGATTATTAAATAGAGATCTTCTAAAGATGAATCCAAAGGATGGATGAAATCGGGCGATCGTGAAGACCACAAATATTTAAAAAGCTCTCGAGCCTCGAGGATACTACTGATCAAGAATTCTTTTGAGGTTAGCAGGTAGATACACCATTTTGAAGGATTGAAGCTAAGCTATTCCAGAAACAATACAAAAATCACCTAATTATGAGATTACCTTTGAAACTTCATGATTAAACACATTAAAACTGTATAATATTTGAAGTACTGTTCTAAATTTTTTATACAGATAATTTTTATAAATAAAATAAAAACTTCCGAATTAAGCACTATTCTAAATCACTGCTGTGCTTATTTAATGAAAACGATTTAAACCCAAATGGATTAGCTTAGTAACTTCAGGTATAATTTTTCATTATGATTATTATTATTATTAAATGGTAGAGTCAAAGGATCAAAAGCTCACGACGTGGTCCACCACATCAATGCCAATCGCTCGCCCGGGAGCTGCGGAAATTGCTCTGCCGGGAGCGTATTCAACTCCATATAGAAAGCAGATGGTTTACCTACCTTGTTAAGAGGAAAAAGTGGAACATCCGCTTTCATCCGTGCCGGAAACCGCAGCACAGACCTTGGAGCTGTGGAAAACTTTAATGTGGTTAAGCGAATATGTTTTATTAACCTGCATTCATGCTCAATTTACCCAATATCCCTTGCTACCATTAAAAATATGGACCAAAGATAAAAGCTTTCACTACCCCAGGCTGCAGTTTGAAACTTCCAAATAATTTAGGTTTCATTTCATAATCGGTCGAATATTAGATAGAGCAAAGTTATTCGATACTGCATTTTAATAAGCTGATGGTCAACAACGCGCACCGGGCTTCAATAAAAATTATGTAAAAGTTGTTTAATCTATGTAATAATATTCTTCCCTTTTTAATTAGTTCGTTTATATTGATCTTCTTATAAAGTATTTCGTGGAGATGTAATATTGTCTTTAAAACCCATTATAACGTTCTTAAACAAGGTTCGTTTTGGACAGCGTTTAGCCATTCGTTAAAACAATTTCCATTTCGGAATAAAGTATTTTTAATAATATGTTTTGATGATTATTGCAAAAAACTGTGTGTACGTATTGTTGACTTTGATAGATACAAAATCATATCAAACAGTATTATTAAAACTTTTACATTAGTACTTGCTAACAGGTCCGGCGTTACTCAGGCTGTTTGTTTGATGAAATTTTGCAAAATCCGAATTTGAATTTAAATAAGAACACATGAAAAATCCTTAGAATTAATACATAAATACGAAAGAATTTTTTAAAATGCTCGTACTGGAATTTTGTGTCCAATTGGGTTCCCCCAGGAAAATTCGACATTCCATCCTTAATATTTTAGAATGTCAAAGAAAGGCAATGTGTATTAAATTATTTCTGTCTATATTAAAAATACTTCATAGATGGATTGACAGAGTTGAGGAACTCTGTTCAGCCTCATCAACATGTAACCGTTTCAATAGAGTTATATTTCGTCACAGAGCGTGGAAGCATGTCCCGAATGTGGTTGTTCATTTTGATCTATCAATTTTGGCAGCAAGGATTGGCCTCTCACACAATCAATTGAGATCTTTATAACTTTCTGTTATGTTTAGATAAATATTACTATAACTTCTGTAAAAGGAAGTTACTACATTACAAAAACCATATGATAAATAAATGTTCTCCAGTTATTAGCTCATTAGAGAAAGTAACTTCAGTAAAAGCTTGAGCAGCTGCAGGTCCTGGAAGTTGTATTCTTGTATTTGTTTTGGAATAATTTCTTACATCTCTCCTAAGATTTTTATAAAAAAGATATAATAATGATTTTTATTTATTTATTTATTTATTTATTTATTACATTTTATTATCTCCCTTAAAACGTGAATCATTAAGACAAGGATCGTAGCCGACGAAAACGACAGCCCTGGCACTGAAAAATCACCTGACCCTCTTAGTCCAAGTAACAATGTAACGTTCATTGTTTTGTCTTGAATTTGAGCAATCAGTAGTTTTTCGTATTTTGGAAACAATGAAGGTTACATTGTTACTTGGATTAAGATGGTCAGGTAACTTTTCACCTGATTTGGTCATAATTTAGGTAGAAATATGATTAACAAAGAACGACTTATGATGATGTAACAATGTATGACGTTTCAGTGCCGAGGCTTTCTTTATAGGAGGCGTAGGCCGAGCACGGTCGTAACCACCGAGAGAGAAAGTCTCCGCAATGAAACGTAATACGAGGGTGAACCAAAAAGTAAGTTACACTCAGCACCATCTGTGGTCGAAGAGCACCGACATCAATCGCCGTTTTTAAGGATGTTGCCTGTATGTCTGTAATTGTAACGTAGCAATCCCACGTGTTTACTGCGTACACAAGAGCATTGTTATCATGGCGCAGCAACTGGTTGTACACTCCAAATAGGAGATTCGCGGAACACTCCGTTTTTTGTGGGCGAAAGGCTTAAATTTCACTGAAATCCATAAGGAAATTTGCAGTGTCTAGAGGGATAATATGATTTCTTGTTCTGCAATTGTTAAGTAGTGCCAGCAGTTCGGAAATGGGCGCTGAGATTTGACGGACGAATACCGCGCAGAAAGACCATCCACGTCCAACACTCCCGAGCACTTTGCCCGCGTTAATGAGATGATTCTGGACAATCGACGAATCAGAATTAAAGAAATCGCCAGAACGCTTAGCGTTTCTTATGGGAGTGTGCACTCGATTATTGAGAAACGCTTGTAGCGGATTTTTACCGCAGCGGCATGGAAAAGTTAATTTCACGTTCAGACAAGTGTTTACAATTGTTGGGTGATTTTGTAGAAAAGTGAAATAAATGGTGCACGTTTCCTCAGAATGTGTGTTTGTGATCTAAACTTGCATCTGTTTACTCTTTAAGAGTGTAACTTACTTTTTTGATACACCCTCGTACATTGTTACATCATCATAGATAGTGCAAATTTAGGGCTTATTATTGGTAGAAATGCGAATAACAGTGTCCTATTAGATGATGTAAAAATCTATTACGTTTGTTGCGGAGGTCTTCTCTCTCGGTGGTTAGGGCCAACACTACCTAAAGACAAGGCCAGAGTGCAGTAACGTCATATATTGTTAAAACGTCATAAGTAGTCATCTTTAATCGCATTTCTACCAATAATAAGCCTAAATGGCTAGGTATGATGATGTAACAATGTATGAAATTTCTGTGCGCAGGCCTTCTCTTTAGGTGGTGTTGTTACGGCACGGTCTAGAATACAATGGTCCGAAAGCTCCATTGTAGCTCTATTGTTAAAAAGAAGACCAAAATTCATTCAATGTGCTAGGGATAGCCCTCTTTTCTGGATCAGAAACCGTGGATCTTTCTTAAACCGGAATTGAAAAAAACTCGGCATTCTAAATGTGAAAACTGGAATCTAACTTTGCGACTGCATCATCAACGATACCGTCCGGATAGGCTACCCAGCAGCACTGCCCTGCATGTACAGTCGGGTGCAAAAAGGTTTTTACCTGCTCCGTAGGGGCTGAGCTTTCTAGATGTTGATCGGTTGCAAAATCAGGTACTTGTACTGAGAGTAAAGGCAGATTAGAATGGACCTGTCCCTTCTGAATGAAAATAGGGTAGCAGGTATACGCTTGGGATGTGCTCGTCGCGTGCTCCCTCCTGACAATAATAAGCGATAGCGGCTGACAAGCAGTATCGTTAAAGTCTCTGACTACTGCCTCAAATGGCAGATTTCGAATCTGATATGGATAGACATTTTTTTGTTCATTATCGCGTTTTTGATTTCGTTTAAGTTTTAAACAGTGTATGTAAAGAACACCATAAACAGATTAAAATTTTTTCATCCAAGTGTGCAATTTGATCTGTTTGTTTGAGGGTTTAAAAAACTTTTCATATTAATTGTCATGTCATGCTTTATTCTATATTTTAGTTTTTAATAAAATATACACTAATTCATATCACAGTTACTTATACAAAAATCCTCTTTTGTTCAAATCATTTAATATTCTCTACTATTAAAATATATAATCCTATCTATTAAAACGCAAAGCAATTTTTTAAGAGCAAAACTGGCACTTCTGCGCATGGGCATCTGAAGCCAACAAAGAAAGTTATGACAATCCATCAGAAGCCAGGGACTGTTGTAATAAGACAATATTCAATCATTGTTTTGAATTAAATAAACTGAAGATTCGGAGAAAGAAAACCTTGCCTTGATCATTTTATGACGTTTCCTTGTGACTACTGAAAAACTCTGAAAATATTATGTTAAATGCTATATCATTAGAAAGAGCTTTAAAAACTGATCATTTTATCCGTGACAATTTATATCTCAGTTTAAAACTTTCAGAGAAATTTAGTTTAAAGCTATTTTGATTTTATATATTAACTCATTTCTTATTCTTAGTGCATAATGAGATATTTAAGCTCTGATTATTCTATTTGTTGCTCTGACAATTTTTTATTTTATTATTTTTTAATTAAAGAGATGGGGATTAATAATAAGATGGGTTGTTCTCCGTCAAATTTTGACGGGATCTATCTAGTTATGTAATAAATTAAAAAAAAATTTCGAATGGTTTTGGCATACTTGTCGTTGATTATTTTATATACACACAAAAAATGAGACTTGTAACTTTTCGAGCAGTGAAAAGAAAATAGCTTCCACTTACACCTGTAAATCACTTCCGCATCACACCATAACGATCGCTGCATCAGCTTATCTCTTGATCACGCATATAATTATATCGATACTGTGAACCATTTATGTTACATTATTAACCAAATAGATTAGTTTATTATTAATAAAACAAAAATTCTCATCAGAACAGCCAAAATAATCTTTTTGTCAACATAGTTGAGCACGTGATGTAAAAGTTGCCCACCCCCGATGATAAGCAAAAACTTAATGGAATCGTTCCATAGTAAGCGTGCTCGACTAGACACCTGGAAAAAGTAATCTCATTGAATTGAAGTATTGTAAGGAAGCCAAACAATTCTGACTTAGGTAAAAACCTTTATGCACCCGACTGTACGTATTATTTGCAACACCCAGCAATTGTATAAGGGAGAAGACTTTAAGAACCAGCGAATCGATGTTAGTCTAAACTGGACCACTGCCTTGAATCCACCTCATGGAAAACGCCACATTTATACAGAGAAATAATGCGGTTTCTACAGTAGCTTTCTGGTTTTGGGGTCAATCGCACAAATCGTCAAGTCTGGGACAAAGAAAAAAATATATTTATTTATTTATTTATTGGTAAAATGAATAGTAATGTTATGATAAATTAAATTTTGCTGAAAGTGTAATCTGAATTCATCCTGAAAGCAGATTTTTCCTCCATATTTAAAGGTTGAACATTTCTATTGCTGTACGCTTTTAATGACAGATAGGATTATCGTTTTAACTCATTTTTAATATTAATCACGTGAATCGAATTTTATGCGCCGGGAATAACTAATGGATTTTTGTTAAAATGAAAGATAAAAAGATGAACTTTTGCCACTTTAAATTTACAATACTATTTAATTTTAGTATTAATTCTTTAAAAAGCAACAAGGTTTAAACTCTCATTTAATGAGAATTACGGTATATCGCTTCTATTTCTAATGATTAATTAATATTTAGATGCTCAAGTTTCCATCCATTTGTCCAGAATTAGGGTTCCTAATTAAACCAATATTGTTTTGGCAGCAATTAAATATTCTCATTGATTGGTTGAAGTTGGTTAATCAAACTATTCGCGAAACCAATTCGATTCGTAAAGAATGCATTCATCAAGGTAATGTAGTTAGCCCAAAAGCGAAATTATTTTCAGATTTAATTAGAGCCTCTTTATTTCTACATTTGGAGTTTCTATAAAATTAAAGTGCAGTAAGTTATTCTTAAACTGATAATTTCCTTTATAAGCATATGCAAGAATATCAGATATAATTAAGTCAAGGATTGGATAAAAAGTAATGACAATAGTCCTATATCTTTCAAAGGCTTTATTATTAGAGAAAATATCATTTAAATTTCTTCAATCTAATCGCCCCCCCCCCCCCCCCATGTTAACCACTTTCTGTCACTGTTGTGGAAGGCGCCTTACACCATCAGCGCATTCACCTCTGTGTTATGGCATGGATAATGGCTGTTTTATGTTGTAATAATTTATACTAAGTGCCTGTTTCATTTTGGCAGAGAGATCATAATCGCATGGGCTTGTATCAGGTGAGTATGGCGAATATTCCAGTAATTCCAGCGGCGCAGAAGACCCGTCACGGCGTCAGCAGTGTGATTCCGCACATTGTCATGTGTGAAGGTTGACAGGGGCCGTTTTCAGAAAGTGCCGTCACTCTCTCCTTAAAGCTAGAGGTGTTGCAAGAAAGGACTCCACTAAAAAGCATCTACCGTCTTGCCTTAGTGGGATAGCATGATGCAGTATTACACAATGGATACATAATGGATGTCATTAGGGCGCTTGTACTGATTCCCGATATTTTAAGGCGTCGCAGGATTTGACTGAATATAGTACATCGTTGCCACTCACTGCACTAGCTCACCTGATCTTTTGTTCTGAACTCCACAGCAGCCTAACGTCATGTGATTTACATGACTGACGTAGCAGCAGTGTTGTCATTACTTTTTATCCAGTGATAATTGGATGTAATAAGTGCATACATACAACTAAGTGTATTACAAAGGTTCTAAGATCTTGAAAAAGTTGATTCTGAGACATCTAATCAAAAGCCCTCAGCATATCGGTTTGAATCAACTGTTGCCAGAAATTAACATTCGTCTCTAGAATGAAGTTACAGCTGTTTTTAAGCTTTCAGTGTTGTTGTACACTTTTCTTTTAGCATACACTTCTCTTATAAGAACAGCCTAATCTTTTTCCATAAGACTGAGATCCGGCAAACATGCCGGCCAATCCAAAGGGTTGATTTTTTTTGTTCAAACCACTCATTAAAGCTTTTTGATACATAAATAGTTGCGTTCTCTTGTTGAAATAAAAACATTCGGCCTGCAATTATATCGGCATTTGGGAGTAGCACTTCTCCTAGCATTTTTTGTTATTTTGCAGCATTTAATCGTCTCCATTCTAAAAAGCTAATGGAATTGTACCATGCTAGCTGAATGCTCCCCACATCAACAAAGAACTACCTCCACCTTGATGTTTCGATTAGAATTCTGTTTCTTTTCTTATGTCGTGCCAATAATGCTTCCAGACTTCTGGGCCATCTAGATTAAATTTTTTCATCGCTAAAGATGACCCGTTTCCAATCTACTTGCCAGAACATTTTGTCTTTGTCCATGACATAAGCTTTTGTTTTTAGTGTCATCTCAACCTTGGTACTGCTTTTCTCTTCTTGTATTTAATGGCGCCTTAGGCTTTTACTATGTTTCCAATACGTAGTTAAGTTTGAAACTGACAGGTAGAATCTGCAGCTAACTTACGATATGATGTCGTATTTTTTCTCAAAGCATTATTATGTAAATGTCAACTTTTGTGTTCTTCCTGATCCTTTCTTTTTACGATTGTTTCATGCAAAGACAAATATTGCTGGACAACAGTCTGCAGCCTATTAATATGATCAGCAATGGCTCTTGTGGAAGCCCTAGGGTCTTTAAGACGTAAATTTCACTCTTTTCATGATCATTTAAATGCTTGACTCGTGGCATTATGTGTACTATCAAACAAATCCTAGTACACCCTATATTTACCTAATGCACACCTCTAAATAGTTGATTTTGTTGTTTCTGAACAATGAGTTTATCTTTTCTTAGCACTGTAGTTTGGCCGTCTTTAATGTTTACAGATTGCTTTTTAATTTTTAATATAGGGGAGAGCGGGTAACAGTGAGACACGGGAAACAGTGAGACATTCATTGCAGCATCCAGAAAAGACATCACCATCAACTAGCGCTACCATAGCTAAAAGGTGAACTTAATTATCTATGCACCCGTCTAGTTTCAGTTCTCTAGGATCCCTGCAGGCTCAAGAAAACTGTACTTGCATAACTTAAGTAAGGATAGTAATGTAAATTTTCTTGATTGCCAATTATATTACGTTGTTCACCACATTTATAACATTTGATAAAAAGATAGCTATATATGGAATGCTTATTCATTAAGCTTTCTGAAATCTATAAGCGATTTAAAAATGAAATGGAAACTTAGGCCTACAGGCTTGAAAAATTAAACCATGTAGTATGGGTAACAGTGAGACAAAATAATTTGGGGAACAGTGAGACGAGTGTTACCCACCACAACATGTTGAATTCTGCATGATGTAGTATATTAAAGAATCATTGTTGCTTGACAAAAGAATTTTATATTTTCCTTAAATCACAGTAGTTATAAAATTTTAAGCCAACATATTTCAATGACGTATTTTTACATAAATTTCCATTAATAAATGTTATAAAATATTTAATGGTTTTTAAATTTAAAAGAATATGTTGTAATTTAATTATTAATAATTCTAATAATTTTAAATCAAAATAAATGCACCAAAAAAGCATGTCTCATTCTTCCCCAACCCTGAGGAAGAGTGAGACAACGTGCTTCAGATTTGTTTTATTTTTTTTCATCAAAGGTTTTTCATAATAAAATCTGAAATTAAATTATGTCATAACTGTATAAGTTTAGTATGTCACAGAAAAAATTCGTTGCATTTGGTCCAATGTAACATGAAAAAAACTGCTTTAGAAAAAAGTGTGTCTCACTGTTACCCACTCTCTCCTACAATATTCAAAATACTGATAAGTTAGTGGGCTATATCATTTTAGTGGTATGTATGCACTCAAATTTTTCAACTATTTCAATTATTTTTCAACTGAGTTTATTGGTCGTACCTTATTTATTTACAAATTTAGCTAAATTTAGCATCACACTTTAAAAAATGCTGTATTTTGATGTAACGATCACACTCTTATTTTATTCTCACAGTAATAAATAATTCTCCTTTCACTTTGACAATCTGGTTTCATTACAAAGAATTAAAAGCATAACTTTAATTCATTGCGTATTTCAACACAAGTACTTCTAAACTACTCTAATATTAATTGGATATTATGTAATATACATGATATTTGATCGACTATTAGTAAAGTGTATTCAAGTTTGCCAGTACTTTGGTGATAATGAATAACATATTTTGAAAATGCCCAGAAGACTGTTTAATGTAAAGAGTGATAGGATGACTGGCGGTCAAACTTCCAGAATAAAATAATTATTGCCCAATCACGGTTAGTTAAAAGTGGACATATCACAACTGATATTCACGTTGATAATGTGCCCAACGTACTGTTTAAATCAGAATCAACGTCAGTTAACGTCAAAGATGCCCTTCTTAAGAAACTGCGCCTCGTAAGGCCATGACAAAGTGTTATCATAGTCATTATAACAGACCATAAACGTATTTGCAGTTGCAAACATTCCCTTTGAAGATAATGGCTGCATTACTATTGATGCATGTCACCTGTCATTAAACTATTTAGAAAAAAAAATCAAGTTGGCCTAGAATACGGGGACGCTTAAATCGAAATGTCACGAAAAGTGTTGATCACGAAAAATGTAATAATATGAAAACTATAAATGATTGAAAAATGAACGATGTTGCTTTCGATAGAGAATCATGTTACATGTTATAGATCCTGGTTGACCACACTGATTGTTCTGATTTTTTATGCTGCGGTGATGCATCTAATACCCAGAGATTTGAAATAAGAAGTATATCGTATTTTTAATCCCGCTATACGGCAATAATCGAATTTGTTTTCGTTCCAACACCCCCCCCCAAAAAAAAATTCTATACCGGAATAGCAGCCATTTGGCGCTCGGGTAATGCGAACGCAAAAATTTATTCTCTACTCTCTGCTATAAAGCATATTGTGTGCCTACATGATTAACGATGTTATTTTCTATAATAGAAAGAGAAAAATAAAGAATTTTTACCACCCTTATTTTCAAAATGAAAGTTTAAATTTTTTCACTTAGAAGAAACAATCTTACTGTCAAAGCAAATTCTGACGTCACAAACTGTTCCAAGCAAATAAAACTCCAAAGACATGCAGAAAAATGATTCTATTTAAAAAAAAATTATCGGGAAAAAACCCGAAAGTAAAAAGGAAAAATTGCTAAAATGTGTTGTCATCAGGAGCAAAACTGTATGCAAAATTTAAGAGCGAATGGGAAAGCGGAAGTGCTTCAAAATGAGACTGAAAGGTTCCGTACCATCTCACAAGATCCAAGAGCGAGTTAATATAAAGGTGGTAATAATAATAATAATAATAATAATAATAATAATAATAATAATAATGTAACAACAGCGGGGAGGGAGCTGACAGCCAGAATCAGCTGAAAGAACGAGCCCCCGTGTTGTCCCCCTACGGGCAAAAGCCCAAAACGGGGTTAATGAGATACGTATCAACTAAAATAGGAAAACGCGCTTAATTAAGAAAAGAAAATAATCATAATAATAATAATAATAATAATAATAATAATAATAATAATAATAAAACATTCTATAAGCCTGTATAAAAAATTGAAAATATGTGTTTTAGGTTGCCTTAAGTTAATCTTAAAAAGATGCTTCAAATGCTCTCAATGAATTAAGTTTGACTAAATGTCTATTGGGAAAAAAAGGACTGATTTGTCTGGAATGATAGATCCATTTTATAAGTATCTAAGGTAAAATTACTGATAAGGCTACTAAATTAATAATTCAACATTATTTCAACTTGTCCGTCTCAATATCGTTTATGAATCTTTTGAGGATCCTTGAAAAAACTCAAAGGTTCCTGTAGCCATCGCTTTTAAGCGTTCGATTAAGCTCTCTAATGAGCTAAACTCATTGTTTTCCAAACAGCTGTTTGGACATATTTTTCTAAATATATCCTTGTTATTTTTGATTATGTTATTTGGATTAAACAGATCAAGATACATAAAAGAAATATGAACACCAGTTAAATATTCTTGGTACCACAGTTCTATCCTCCGCCATTCGCCGCACAGTGGAACGCCGATTTACTGGAGGTTGCAGAAAAGTCCACAAAACGGGGGAGGGAGTCAAATGAAGAAAATTTCATTAAAGGGAGTAGTACGTGGTAGAGACGCAATGATACAAGCCGCATTACCTCTCTGAATGTCTAGGGAGATTCTCTGGCGGAGAAACTCCATGGATCTAGTGTCCTGTGTAGCGACGGAAAGTCTAAAACCGAGGTCCCTTAGCTACTAAATTATTTTTTCATAATTTTCGGGGCGTAGTTTGGAAACTATAGGGTCAGAGGATATGACGTCATTCTAAACTAGTTTTTCATAAAGATTTTATTAGGTTTTCATGAGACTGATGCTCTAAAAGTGAATATTTGCAAAGTGGATACTTAAAAATAAGAGAAAGCAATAAAAGATTGCTATTAAAATCACTACAATAACAAGTATTTATCCTTTAACTAAAAACTAAATGGCGCCTGGAACTTTTAAACAATTAATGAACACAGGCGACGAGCAAGTTATTCGTAGTCCCTGATTCGAATCCAGGTCGCGAAAATGTTTTCGTTTCATTTTTTCATCTGAATTAATTATTTAATGTTGAAGCATTGCTTCAGCTTACAACCATCACTTTATAGTTAATCAATATTTGTAACGAACAATTTATGATTGATAATTCATATCCCATTAATATATTTTAGAAATGTAAAGATCTATTTCATCCCAATTAAGACCACGATTTCACTCTATTAATTTCGAGAGAAAAATACTCGTCAGGGATAAAAAAAAATTCATTAATTTCAAATGAATATAGATTTTCTCTATTATTTCGAATAAAATATAAAATTTAATGCATTAAAACAATTCTTAATATTTCGATTTAATGAGGGATCGCTTCGAATGGAAGTATAATTACCTGTTGATAAAAATAAACATAATTATGTTTCATAAACCGGTTTCATAAACATAATTATGTAAAATTCATATGGATGACTTTTGACTATATTACATTCATTATGTTATAAATATTTTGATTGTAAACTGTTCACTTTTCATATCCAAATTTAATAGCTTTATAGCTAGCGGTCCAAAAATGAAAATGTAGTACTGGGCTTAAAATTAGAATTTTTGGTTTTGTTTTAATTATTTTTCAACTTGTGCATTTTAACAATTCTTCAAAGTGCACAAACGTAATATTTCAAAAAGCGTTTCATATTTATGAAACTTGTATTTAATTTAAAACAAAGTAACGATTAAGACGTAAAAATGAAATGACTCTGGAGTAAAGAGGAAATATTATTTTTTTTAATCACAGCTAAATGTTTAAGAATTACAGTTTAATTAATTAGTAAATTCTTTTAAGCATGCCCATTCGAGGAAGATTTGGTTTGTCATTTGGTGAAGACTGCAGAGTTTTTCGTTCTTTATTTATTTCGAATGATTTGGTGAAGAAGGCAAAAAATTCTTCCTCTGCTTCCCCTATTGTTCTTTTCTTTTCTTTATTACCACGTTCCATTTTATTTGTCTGTGAAACAAATATTCACTTTCGAGTCGTTTATTAAAACTTTTCCTCCCCTCCTCCATCCAGTCTCTCTATTTTTTTTTCGACGTCACAATTTCTATGTGACTCATTCATTTTGTTCTTTCGCTCCCGTTTTTAAGTTTTCATCCGTCATAAACATAAAACGGGGGCCTATTTCATTTGATGGCCCGGGCCTAGGATTTTCCGGTAATGGTTATCTCTCCAGATTCCTTCGGCGGGGGTCGGCAGACACTCGGGCTTCCTGAAAAATCTTGTGTCTTCTAGAAAATCCCGGCTCCCTATTATTGGAAATTTCTGATCCTTCCTTGGACTAATCTCCAGTTAAAGTGGAAGAGAGATGGCAAAGGTCAAGTGGATGGTGACCTGAAGGCAACTGTGTTGTGCGGATCGATGCTTGCAGAATCAACTCCACTGATGATGGGTGGCTGCCATCTTGTCATTGGCCGAGCAGAATGGGAAAACTCTACCAAAACCCCATCCCCCTCATCACTACCCTTCTTTCTTTCGCTCTCACGTCTCTTTACCCCCACATAAGAGAGAGGAAGGGTGGGGAAGCTTACGACAATCCTCGCCGAGACGGCTCTTTCATAATTTCGCTAATAAGCCCTACTTTCCTAGAAATTCTCTCGTTTTCAGGATTTTTTTTTATTTAAAGCTGACTATCCGATATTGTAAGAAAACTTAAAATGATTTTTTTCAGCTCAAAAATTTGAAACTACAAAGAATTAAAATTGGGTTTTATAAGCATTAAAGTGAGATTCCTTTTTAATCTATTTTTTCCGAAAAGCGATTATTACGGAAATTGGGGTAGGTGCATACCTTAATTAAAAGCATAAATAGAAGCATAAAACTGCCAGCAATCGCCAAGGTATTGCAACGCCTTAATACTTAGGAAACCGTATATTGAATCGTTGCCTGTGTTTTTAAACTTAACTAAGAAAATAAGTTCAGTCTCATGGCTTTTATAAAAATTTAATTTAGATTATTACCTCGTTAAATTAAAGATTAAAGGTTTTAAAACTTTTATCAATTGTGTTCCCTGTAATGAGGTTTGTTTTTTTGTTTTGTTTTTTTTGCTATTTCAATTTTATTCTTTCGAGCGTGTCGTTTTTTAAAGTTGATGATAATATTGAAAAGGCTGACTTTTGAAAAATAACCGGATATTGTAAATCTTGAAATTAGGAACTTCAAACTCGTATTAGATATACTCTTACATTTCTTTTTATTATTCATCAAAATGAAATTTTAATATATCCTGTTATTTTAAGAAGCTTTATTCATGTTATCCACGACTTACTTGGATTGATTTTCAGCCTGTATCTCCCCTTTTATACAGGAGACTAGCTCTTTGGGATGAAAGGATGATGGTGAAAATAAACAAACACAAACATCCATGCCCTCGGTGGGATTCGAACCCACGACTCGCTGGCTTCAAGAGCGGCAAGACCTGCGCCTCAACGCTCTCGGCCACCGAGCGGGCCCACAACTTACTTATACAATGGCTAAGGTCAAAAACTCTCACCGGTGAGAAGAGTTAGCGTTTGGTCGGTCAGAGATCCCGGTGAGAAAACTGTGACGTCATTTCAAGGCGGTCAGAAACGCCAGTTAGTGCTGCTATGCCTAATCGGTTAGTCTAACCAAAACGCCAGTCTTTATCTAGGGGGTGTTGGTCTAACCGTCCTCACCGAGAAAAAGACGGTTACCCCAGTGAGAAATTACGTCATCATTCTCTCACTGGTGAGGGTTTTTGACCACAGCCTATGCCATCGTCTCGGTAAGAATGAACTAACCGAAAGGGGCATGCGTTAGTTTTACCGTTTCACCGTCTTGACATGCCCCAATTCAAAACGTAATTGAAATAAACTCTTTCTCTTCGGATATTCGTTTTGTAAAACTCATGGATATTATTTGATACTATTATTTCGATTTTTTTTCGCAATAAAATCTTAAATCGTAGAGGTCAGTCAGTAATTCGATGTCAGCAGCGCCATCTCTTGACGAGATATATAATATAAAATAAACAATATATATGTATAATAAATAAAATGAAATTCTACAAGAATTTTTTACGTTGGGGAGAAATATTTCTATAATAACATGATTCTCCATAATATCAAATTTATGTACAAGATTTGAAAAATTCCAAAAAATATGAAAAAGATAACATAAAAAATAATAAATTGATTTAAAACTCACTGCTCCTTCTCTATTTCCAAATGTAATTGACCCACCTAATACTTAAAAACTTTTGTTTTTATAATTTAACAAAATAATTTAATTTTCAATCCACAAAGGGCACAACAATAAAATTTATCACAACGACAAGGTCTTAAAGTGGTGGGACAAACTCACAGTCCTCACTCCATCAAGACTTTGAAAAATAATGATATCCATATTCGTTGAAACTTCTTAAATAATTTTGATGAAAAGTCCGAAAACACTTCTAAATATCTTATATAAAATGCCCATTTATGATACATTTTATTCCACGTTTAAACGTTTTCGAGTGTCAACATACATCTTGTGCCCTTTATGGGTTGAAAATTAAAATATTTTGTTAAATTACAAAAATAAAAGTTTTTAAGTATTAGGAGGGTCAGTTACATTTGTAAATAGAGAAGCTTTTAAATCAATTTATTATTTTTTATGTTTTGTTTTTCATATCCCTTTTGCTGCGTAAAGCGGATATATCCACACAAAAATTTCATTACTGCGGAAATCTGACTCATCCCACAGGGTTTTAAAAACTTATTGTTATGCTGCTAAAAGTGGATAATTCCATCTTCTCAGGAATGAAAATGAAATTTCATTACGCAGTGAAAGGGATATTGTTGGGGATTTTTCGAATTTTGTAAATAAATTTGATACATGGAGAATCATGTTATTATAAAAAGAAAATTTTTGTGCATTTTTCCATTAGTGGGAGGTTTCAAATACAAGGAACAAGCAGATGCCTTAGAATAGTTTCAGTTTTTTTAAAACGCGGATTGATGCAGCTTGAGAATGCGTGCTTCGTATTTAATTTATAGAATATTTATGTATGTAATTCCTTAAAACTCGTTTTCGTTTAATGAAATTAAAGCTATGTTACTTAAATTTTTGATACGTTATGAGTATGTTCATTTTATTGCGTTCAGTTGCGAAAATTCAAACATAACATGAAAGTTAATGTTTAAGTAATCTAGATTTTTTTAAGGTTTATCAAAGGTAATTTTTATATTTAGCAAATGAAATATGAAATGTATTGAGTTTCAAAAAATGTTTGAAAAATGTTGATATTCTTAATATCTTTTACGCCATTATTATTCGATTAGATTTTACGTAGTTTTCTATCGTTAAAAGCGAAATGATGAAAATTGCAAAGCTTCTCCATAATCTAGTTGAAATCTAATAACGAGGAATAATTTAATTTTTACGAGAAACTTTAATATTTCTTCTGATAGCATTTAGAGTTTCGATTTTTCACCCGGTTAAATTGTATTACAAAACCGGTGTTGAAATATTTTCTCGTTTAAACATTCCATTTCCCCACTTACAGCTTGAACACGAATTTACATTCCCCCTCCCTCCCCAACTGCATGATATACGATTTCACTAGGAACACGGTAAAGAAGTTCGGAATGTTCAATTAAATCCGAGATCTTTATAAATATTGACATATTTCTTCTGTTTCGTTCCGACTTGCTGATTCCTTATTGCTATGAACGAATTCTCTGTTAAAGTTCCCAGGCAGGTAAATCAACTCCTCGGATTTTTTTCTATCCTTTCTTCTTCTTCCCCTTTTCCTCCTCCCCTTCCTTTCGAAATTGGAAAAAAGATTCCGAGAATGTCGACAAAACGTCCCCAAGAACCGAACCTTCCGCTTTTTGGTAATAAGAAGCGGCGAAATGGAGAACGGCTGGAGCGAAACTGCGCAAGGGGCTTTCAAGGGAAAAGGTTCGCTTCGGCTATTTCACAGTTACATATTGATGAAATAATTCTCGATCAGGGGTCGCCAAATGCCCCTCCATAAGAGAGGATAAAAAGTTACACAGAATCAAGAAGGAGTGAGCATAAAACATTCACCATCAGAAATTTGCGTCTGGAAGTTTTCCAAGGACACTACATGAAGAGGATAGGCCGGGAATGTTAGGGAAAAAAATTTTTTTGGAGTTAGGGTTTCAAGAGGTCAAAGAATTCCTCTCCCTCCAACAAGGGGAGAAAAATAACAAAATAAGAACATTGTCTAGTCAGTGAACAAGCGAATGCAAACATTTCACCCAATTCAATTGTCCTGGATCGTGAATGAAAAACTCTTGAAGTTTTCCCTCAAAACTTCCAAATTTTGTAATTTAGTCGCTCTACATATATAGTTACTTAAATCTAAAAGCAAATATATAATATGTTTTTATTAAAAAGCATAGAAATAAAAGTTTCCAAGCGTATAGGGTTTTTTTTAATACGTTTTTAATCTAGTCCTTTCGACTTACTATCTTCATCATTTCTCTTTTTAGTCTTATAATGTAGCATTCAGTAAATTAAGTACAACCTCTGTACAAGTTCGGTGAATGACGTCACACCCTAATCTGTGCGAGCTTTACGCAAGTAACAATGCAAGTGAATACAAGCCCAGTCATTGTTTAAGCAAGTTCAGACAGGTCACGTTTGTGCGTGCAATGGTTTAGCAGATGCTCGTTTCTTCAGTTGAAGGTGTAGCGTGCGCACGTAACTGTGGATAATGGATCAAAGAGGAACACTGCCGTAATCGTGCAACAGGTTCTGGCCAACAAAGGGGTCGTATCCATAGCTCATCCACCTTATTCACCAGACTTGGCACCAGCAGACTTTTTCTTGTTCCCACGCCTGAAACGGGCCTTAAAGGGACACAGATTTGCGGACATTCCAGACATTCAAGCAAATGTGACACGTGAACTTCAAGCCATCCCTAAGGAGCTTACAGGACTTATACACCCGATCCCAAAAGTGTATCGCCTTCCAGGGTGATTATTTCGAAGGACAATAAAGGAAATGTGGCTCTTTCTGTTTTGCATTTTGTTGTGTCAGAGATTGTATATCAGAACGAATAAATCACTTGGAAAAGATCGATGTAACATTCATGGACACCCTGGTTTGAAGTACTGTCTAAGGCCAAATGAACACAAACAAACAACAGTGCATACGCAGCAGCTGCGTTCAAATGCCAGAAAACTATATATTCAAATATTATTTTTTTTTAAATTTATTAATTGAATCCAATACGTCCATCCAGAGCCTGTATGGCCAGAGGCCGACGAGTTGGGTCCCTGGATGGACCTGGATTCACGACTGCTGTATGATGGTCGCAGCAGCCGGGGGGGGGGGGGAAGATTGGCTATCACGGATGGTCGCCCATCCAGTGACGAGCCGTGCCTGATGTAGCTTAACTGCACAGAAGTTGTGTTCAGTGAAATCCCACCAGGCCACGGCCTCCCCCCATACGAGGGTAGCCCAGAAAGTAATGCACCACAATTTTGTTTTCTCCATTCCCAACAATGGTACGAATGCGAAACTTGAGATATGTATTCTTTGAAGTTTTCGGAGTGCGCGCGCAAAGTTTCCGTTTCTTCCGACAGATAGCGTACGTGCAGCAATGGAAAAACATGGCGTCTGTAAGTGATGTACGTTACAAGCAGCGTGTCATCATTGAATTTCTCACTGCGGAGCAAGAAACGGTTGGAAACATTCACAAACAGCAGTCGACAGAAGTACGGTTAGTTGCTGAGCACAGAGGGTGAGGCCATCAGAAAGCGGTTCGGCGGAGGTCCAAGATTTGCCGCGGTCGGGGCGGCCATTCTCGGCTGTCACACCTTACAAGATGCAGCGTGCGGATGCACTCATTCGTCAGGACCGACGCAGAACGACTCGGGAGCTGTCAGCTAAGAAAGTGTGGGTGAAATCATCCGTGCTCTTGATTACACAAAAACGTGTTCACGATGGGTTCCGCACTGTCTTACGGAGGAACACAAAGCTCTGAGAAAAAACATTTCTTCTGAGTTGCTGCAAGGTTTTGAAGCTGAGGGGGAAGCCTTCTTGTCCCGGATCGTGACAGCTGATGAAACCTGTGTGCACCACTTGAGCCCGAAACAAAACGACAATCGATGGAATGGCGTCATCCGCACTCTCCACAGAAGAAAAAATTCAAAGCAACTGCTTCTGCTGCTAAGGTCATGATCAATGTGTTTTGGAACTGTGGTAGTGTTATACTCATTGATGTGATGCCGAGAGGCAGCATCATTAATTCTGAGGCATATGTGAACACATTAACCAAACTCAAGAAACGCTTCCAGCGACTTGGACGCCATAACAACCCCATCCATCCTACAGCCCTGATCTAGCGCCCTCAGACTTTCACTTGTTTGGGTCATTGAAGAATGCCATTCGTGGAAGACATTTTGAGGATGACGAAGAGGTGATTCGCACAGTGAAGACATGGCTGCGTGAACAGAACAAGGACTGGTACCGATAGAACATACACGCCCTTGTGTCTCGCTGGAGGAAAGCCATAGAACGGGACGGAGATTATGTGGAAAAATAGGGAGTGTAGAAGAAACATCATTCTTTCGTGTGTATAAATTTCATTGCGTTCAATAAATAATTGTTGAAGAAAAAAATTGTGGTGCAATACTTTCTTGGCTACCCTCGTATTAATGGCGAATTTTATTTTCCTTATATTTGAAAATATAACCGTTATCGGATTAGTTTAAAACCAATTTAATATCTAGAAAAACGAAGAGAGTATATGTATATCTGTTTACAAAAAATTTAGAAAACTACAGATGGCCTAAAAGTAAACATCAATGGTTAAACTACAGTATGTTTCTAATGTGATGTCAAGCAATGTCAAAACAAAACTTCAGGCGTGTGTTCGTCTTCCGCGAAATGGCGCTGCATTCTACAGTAATTCGCTCACACAAATGATTTATGACCAGATCTGACAGCGTACGTTTTGGATTTCAGGTAGCTCCATACTGCAAAATCCATCGGATTTAAATCGGGTGATCGAGGAGCCCATTCCACTGATCCCCTGCGAGCAACTTGTTTCGCCTCGGGAAGAAAAAGAATCGTTACAAAGCAAATCCGAGACCTCCGTAGTGATACATGACGTATGGGTCACTCTGTTATATAAATGTTTTATCTAAACTTTATTATACGTATAGATAAAGGCTAACAGGCAGTCATTTTCAGCCAGAATTAAAAAAAAACAAATTTAATTTTTGCGAATATTATTCGTTATTTAAAAAAAATAGATATTTCTGACTGACTGTTATTGCGTATTCGTTTCAAATATTTAAAAAATAAATTATATATCACGATATGTCTCTGATCCATTTAAGTACCATGATACGAAATGGAAATGCGTTTACTACTTAACTAGATTGGCGTAACTGACTACAGTACTTCTAATTTGTAACGTTGCTTGTTGAAGAATATTGGACATTTCATTATTAACAGATACAAATAAATATGACAACATCTTAGCCGGTGATTTCTTAAATCCATTATAAAAAGTTGTATTGGGTTGGCAAATAAGTTCGTCCGGTTTTTTTGGATTGTATAATAACAAAACACACTTTATTGAAACATAAAGTGAATTTCCATCAATTACATATTGTCCATTTTTATCAACGACCTATATGCCACGTGGGTTTATTGGCCAAAAACCAGTCGAGATATTTTTAACGGCCTCTTCATCTTTGAAGGTTTTTCCATTCACAAAGTTCTGAATAAATGATTATCTAAAGGGGACAGATCAGGTGAGTACGGAGGTTGAGGCAAAACATCCCAGCAAGAATAAGCAATTTGTTCGAGTGGTTAAAGGTATACACCGGCCTATCGTTGTCATGATGGAATACGACACCCTTGCGATTAGTCCATGCAGGCCCATGCGATTAGCGCTTGTATGGGATATATTCAACAGTGTAGCAATCTCTTGCACCGACTGTGATGGATTTGCTTCGATCATGTCCTTAATATCACTTGAATTAATCTTCTTAGGACGATCAGAGAGGGATATCTTTGCATCATTGATTCAAAATCTCCAGAACGAAATTTGGCATACCACTTTTGACATACACGTTCTGTTAAGACATCACCTCTATAGACACTGCTTTGTTTTCTATGAGCATCTGCAGTTCGTTTGCCTTTTGTAAAATATAATAGAAAAATGTGACGATAATGCAATCTATTTCCTTCCATATTTACAGCTATGCAGCACACATAGTTCTGATGCTAGCCAAATCCAACATCACAGCCACATAATGTAAAACATGTACTTTCAAATGTGCATTGGATTTTCATACAAGCACTGGAACATGCTATAGCTAATTTGCTTGATACTTACACTGAAGCAAAAACCGAATGGTTGTTTTTGCCAACCCAATATTAGAATAGTTTATCAATTTTCCAAAAATAGACAAAAATTCAGCAGAAAGGAGAAAGCCTCTATTAACATAATGAAAGTTAATACTTAAAATGTCGAATTATTTTACGATATAGAAATTGTTTTCCGAATATGATAGAATAAGCTAAGGTTTTGTTTATGGATTAATTAAAATTTTACATTTCTTCTAAAAATAAAAATTATTTCTGAAAATTTAAAATTTCTCCTTAGGAGGAAAGTAAGACAAATATTTTAATTAAGGATTGAATAGTAATGAATAAAACTTTTGAGTAGCAAACTTAAAATATAAGTAGATCGTTGAACTCTTCTAATTTGGTTATCTCTAGGATATTTCAGAAATAAATTTTGATAATAGCATTAAGTTGGTAATTAACGATAATAGTTTCGGAAATTTTTTTTTTTTTTGCATTTAATAATGACAAGCAGCTTTCGTTTATAGGATTAAAATGCATAACCTACTTCACTTCACTAGATTATGATTTATTAAAAACGAGTGTTACTTATTTAATAGCTTAAAGATACACTGCTGGACAGAATTATAAACTCACATGAATTTTTAACCAAACTTTACTAAAAACAAAGAGATCTACATCAGCTTTTTGCATATCATTTTTCAAACATAAATTTACTACTTTGCTGATTGTCATTCGTATATTTTGAAAATTTTATGAACAACGACAATAAACTCATAATTTCACTTGGACAAAATTATAAACTCACCCTTAAGAAACAGAAGTATGGCGATTATCTAGAAAATAAATTATCATTATTTTAAAAACCATCGTGCTTCCAAAATTTACATATGCAATTCTGATATGGAGCCCACCTAATAAGCATCTACAAGAGCAACTGAAAGTGGCTTTCTACGCGCGGCCTTTAAGCTGACGCCCAGACAGTCCATCACTCAAGCCTGTAACGAAACTCAAATAATGAACTTTATTTCTCTTACGAATTTTATCAAACTTAGAGAACTCTCTAGGGCTTTTCTCTGTATGCGACACCCGGCCCACTTTGTTTTGTCGTGGCTCAATGACGGTCCTAACTCCAGGAGCTCCACACGATACCTCCTGACACCGCCCAAGATCATCTCATGTTGGAAGGAGCGATACTTCCCCTATAATACTTTCTGTTTATGGAATAGTCTACCCCTGGATCAGCGTCAGTCAATCTTACTTTGTCAGGACCGGAAATGTTCTAATCACTTAAAGCATATTAGCGAATTGTTACGAGTGTGGATTATGAACACACAATACAACATGCCTTAACCAGTGACTTTGCTCTTTGTGAGCGCAAAATTTTATAATAATAATGATAATAATAATTATTATTATTATTTTCACACACTAGTACTTTGTTGCTCGTCCATTGTTTCTTATGATATCAAACATCCTGTTTGGCATCGAATCGACAAGTTTATGCAAGACTGACTGGTGATAGATTCCCCATCCTTCCATAATGGCAGTGGTGAGCTCTTGAGTAGTTTGGAATTACCGATGATCTTTTTAAACATGACGTGCTAGTTGTCCCCATACATTCTCAATAGGGTTGAGGCCACGACCAACATAAAACATTTATCTGCTGCTCTTGAAACCATTTCTTCTTAAGGTTGGAGCATATCTTGCTGGAAAGACCAGTTATTTCTACCAAGAATTTTGCCATTGTTTAGAAGTTGACTTTCCAGCAGCACTTTGTATCTCGCAGAGTCCATGCGTCGATTGATCACTACCCTATCACTTTTACCCTGAGCAGAAAATGCCCCCTAAACCATTACTGAGCCATTTGACGACTTAGTTTAAGCTGTTCATCTTGTTTGATGTTATGCCAATAATAGTCCCATCCATCGCGACCATCAAGGTTGAATTTCTTTTCATCAGAGAATACCACTGTGTACCACTCGTGAGTCCATGACATTTTTTCTCTACAAAAGCCCAATCTTACATTTTTGTGAGCTTGGTTTAGAGGTGGTTTTCTTAGAAATTTTTTGTAGACAATGTTTGGACATTGTTGCAGAACCCGTTAACAGTGCGCTGAGAGCAGTCAAGTGAAAGTACATCTACAATGCTTCCAGTTGCCAGTCGTCGAATATGAGACTTATCTCGGGATCTTAAGATTTTTTTCCTTCCTGTTCGTTTCTTCGCTTCCCCATCAACTCCCCGTTGTAATGCACTTCTGACAGCGCACTGGGATCGGTTAAGATGAGCTGCAATTTTCCTTTGGGACGTTCCACATCCATGCAATATCCATACTGCAATTTGCATATGATAAAAATAGACAAGCGAACACATTTTTAAGGGTGAGTTTATAATTTTGTCCAAGTGAAATTATGAGTTTATTATCGTTCTTCACAAAATTTTCAAAATATACGAATGACAATCAGCAAAGTGGTAAATTTATGTTTGAAAAATGAATATGTAAAAAGCTGATGTAGATCTCTTTGTTTTTAGTAAAGTTTGGTTCAAAATTCATGTGAGTTTATAATTCTGTCCAGCACTGTAATATAAATGCTTATTAAGATCTGCAGAGATTTTATTTCATTGATATACAACTGTATGTATAAATTAACAATGATACTCTGAGCAAAAATAAAGCTTAAAGTGATTGGTAGCTTAGTTCTAATATTTCGAGATGGCCGGCTAAGGCATAAGAGAACTCAAGAATAGCTCACCAAAATAAGAAGAAAATTCTTTGGATTTGAAGCTGGTAATATCCCCAAAAATAATTACGTTTTTGTTGTGGATAATAGAATGGCTTAAACTTTAAATAAGGTAACAAAGTTTTAATTTAAGTGTTTATATGTCAGTGATAAATTATAACACAATTATAATAATAAAGATTTACTAGAGATTAACTTTTTTAATTTTTAAGAGCTATTCGTTAAAAACACGACAATATAAACGAGATCTTGATGTCAACGGTCGCTTAATTCTTTTTAACTTTTTTTAAATATCTAGTGCTCTTTGTCTTTACACCCGAAGACGTAATATTTATCTTTATTTCTCCTAATACGGTTTTTCATCCTTCTTCTTTCTCATACTTATCCTTTTATATACTCTTTTTTCGTTCTTTTTTTTTCCTTTTCCTTCTTCTACTCCTGTTCCTATTTTTTCTCTCCTTCTCTCTCTCTCTCTCTCTCTCTCTCTCTCTCGTTTCCATCTTCTCTTCTTCTTTACTCTTTTCCCTTTATCGCCTTCTTTTTCCGTCCTCGTTTTAAGGCTCTCCCTTTTCCATTGACTCACTCCTTGGAGTTATGAGTCTCATTCTGCAACACAAGATACAGTAATTGGATCGTTTGCAAGTGTGTTGGCGGAGGGCGAGGATCGGGTGGAGGGAACCAGTTTATGAGCGTCAGCCACCGAGGACAGTCAAAGCACGACTCGCCCCCAAATGACACCATAGCCTGGCCGCTACCAATCAGTGAAACACCGTGGGTTAGTGAAATTTTGCGCGCCTCACATGCCATTCAAAGTTGACTGCATGCAGCTTATTGGTAACCTTGCATAGCGACCATTAATTGCCCGCATTCCAATCGTAAAGGCGCGATGTACATATTATAAATATCGTCCGTGACTCCCGAGAATATTAGGGGTGATAAATTTTTATTCCCGGCACCGTTTTCATCGCCTTTTTACCACCAAAATAAGACGGAAGGAAAGGGGGAAGAAAAAAAAATCCCGTCGCCAAAAAAAAGAAGCTTCGTGTTTGCTATCTTTAATGGAGGCGACGAATCAACCGTTTAAGCTTGAAAATTTGTCAACTGTTGAGGATTTCGCAATGAATTATTTACTGTTTTAATTCTCCCCTTTTATAGCTCATAAATATGAATTTATGAGTTTGTAAAATGTCTGTGTAATTTCAATTATAGACTAAGAATTTTAAAAAAAAGAAAAGAAATCAAGTCCATCCATTATAGTCAATCCCAAAAGAGTTTTTCACAAAATAGATAATGTATGCAAAAAAGAGATTTTTAACATTGTAATAAATTCTTTTATATCCATAAGAAAATGCTGTAAACCTATAAATAACTTAAGTATCACTGATCGAGGAAAACTGCTATTAATCATAGACAAAAATATTAAAATTTCTTTTCTATGCAGCATTTTGCAATATGGCCGTGAATTAAATTTTACTCAAGGGAAGAATTAATATTTCTTGCTGACTTACTGAATTTAGCTTTTTTCTCTTTTTGATTCTATTCTTAAATTTTTTTATTCAATTTCTCTTTCCCTGCATATTTGCCGCACATGTAATTTTTTTGGCTATAATCGGAAATCAATGACGGTTTTAACAGGTGGGCCCAAAGCATCGATCTGCTGGATAGTTTTCTAAACAATTTTAAAAGAAGAAATTGTACTTAAACTAAAAAATAAGAAATTTAGGGGAAAAAAGATTTACTTGTACATCTTCCATTGTCGCCTATTTTTGGATCGCAAAAATTATTATACAGTCAATCTTCCTACAGGGTGATTCAGTCAATTTCTGACCATTTCAGTACTATGATTTACTGACCCATTAATGTTTACAAACTTAGCATTTCACTGTGATATTTTAGGCAGTTCGGAGTTTTTATTCCCGTGGAAAAGTCTTGATGATATGCTCAATGTGGCCACCACGAACGTTTTGAACTGCTCGCAGCCGAATGGTGAAGTTGTTCATAACTCTATCCAGGATTTCTGCATCCACAAGGGTGCAGCAGTCGACGATGCTTTGTCGCAACTGGTCTAGGGTTCTTGGTGCTGTAGTGAGCACACTGTCTTTAAGGAACCCCCAGAGATAAATTCACATGGGTTTAGGTCAGGACTCGTAGGGGGCCAAAGAAAGCCACCCCCGAATCGATCTGGAAAGCTGTTTTTGAAATGACACGATTTCCGAATTTCTGATTGGAGAATTAACATGTTGGTGTGGGCTAGCCCCATCCTGTTGAAACCATTGATGTCGAAGCGGTATACGCCTCCTTCGCAGCTCGGGGATGAAGAAGGTTTCCAACATGTTAAGGTAAGCCTGTGACGTTACGGTGCCCTCAAAAAAGAACGGACCAATGATGCCTCTTTTGGAAATCGCGCACCAAGCCATAACCTTTCGTGGATGAAGAGGTGACTTATGGATCTCATGAGGGTGCTGGGAACCCCAAAAACGAACGTTGTGTTTATTAACGTCACCTGACAGATGGAAGAAGGCTTCACCTGACACCCACAGGTTGTCCACAATGTCCTGATTGACTTCCATTTCTGCTCCAAACTCCATCGCAAATTGTTGCCGCTTCTGTCTTCCAGTGTCTGTTAACTCCTGATAAACATGCATCTTATACGGGAACAGGTGTAAATCCTTTCTCAAAATAACAAGCTTAAATAACAAGCTCGTTTCTTCTCTTCCCCTTGACTACTTCAACTCTAAATCGTTAGGACTTTATAATTTACGGAATAATGACTCTCTCACTTTCCCTCTGATTAAACGCTCTTACCAACTTAGGAGCGTTACTAATGCAGGAATCAGACTATGGAATAATCTAATAATCGAAATACGCTCTTCCCCTTCCTTATCCATTTTCAAAAGCAGACTGAAGAAATATTTCTCTAATTTCTCCTACAATCCCTTTTAATCTATCGCTTTCATATTATCATTTTTGCTGATTGTTTTTCTTATTTTTTTTAATGTATTTCTCATTTTCCCTCCATCCAGGGACCTAACTCATCGGCCTTCAGCCATTCTGGCCCTGGTTGGTTGGATTCTGTAATTATTCTTAATTAAATGAAAAATAAAAATGAAAATAAATAAATAAAAATAAATAGCTTTCAAAAAAAAAAAATTCGCCACGTCGTGATATACGACAGCCCTTCTTCAATGGATAGGCGGCGAACAGATTTTTTGGTAGGGGAATCGACCAACCTTGTGTGAACATTTTGACAACTTCGGCCGTTCGAACACGGGCTTCGCTCCCGCCTTTTTTCTTGCTTTTAACACATCCAGTGGCACGAAATTGCTTGACAAAATCCATGATTGCTTGCCTGCCTGGTGCGTCTCGACACTTATACTGCTTCCGGAACTTTCTTTGCACGGTTACAGGTGATTTTGTCTCGAAATACCATTCGACAACCTTGCATTTCTGCTCTGTTGATAAAGCGGGCGCCATTTTTCAACAATACGATTTTCATGCAGCGCCGTTGCAACAATACAAACTCCAACTATTTAGAAATTCGATATGGCGCTCATATTCTTTCAATTGTTTATCCCTAATGCGCGTCATTCGAGTGAAATGGTCAGAAATTGACTGAATCACCCTGTATAATGCGGAACAAAAATTGCAACAGTCCTCCTATGACGATACTCTTATAATTAGCTTCTGTATTACTGTGTAGTACAACCTAATTATATAGGATGAGTCAAAAGTCTGTTATCCCCTTCCTGTCTTGAATACCAATGTAGTTACGCAAATTCCTATACAGGGAATGAATAGGAACTTGAGGGTGCCTCTATCTTTTATCATCTCCGAGGATTATAGGTGAACCGCTCATTGGATTTTGGTGAACTTTTTTTTTTGTTTTGTTTGGAATTTGCTGTTGAACAAATATGCAATTGGAATTTTTTGTGTATCTCTTACGGTTTGCATACTTGAGATGATGTAAGGTGTTCGTTCAAATAGTGCGCCCTCAAGTTCCTATTCATTCCCTGTATTGGAATTTGCGTAACTGCATTGGTATCCAAGATAGGAAAGAGGTAACAGACTTTTGACTCACCCTATATATGGTCTTTGAGTTGAGCAGTCTCCCTATAACATGAATTTTTTATTACACTTTTATGGTCAAAATTATAGAGAATTCTCCTGGTTTTATTTTCATGCACGTCCATCACAATTTTTCAGTTTCAGTTAACAAGGATTTCTCCTGTAAATTCAGAACCATGCAACATTACAACAAGCAATTCGATGATTTTTCAATTGAAAAATGGAAGGAAAAATTCTGCGATCCGGATTCGAACCAGGAACCTCGACTGTCATGGCCGACGCCTCTACCAATTGGGCTATCGCAGACACCACAGACAGCCAAGCCATGATAGTCGAGGTTCCTGGTTCGAATCCGGGTCGCAGAATTTTTCCTTCCATTTTTCAATTGAAAAATCGTTACCTACGCTTGGAGAGCATCTCCAGTTTATAATTATTATTATTTACTTGGAAGCAATTCGATGATATTAAGGGTGGTCGTGTTTTCGCATGACTGTTATCCAATTGCGTCGCAAAATCAGATCAAAAAGTTCTCCGACTTGTTGCGGATACGAGGTGCGATCAAAACGTTCTAGGACTTGTTGCGGATCTCGTCAACAAATGAAGGCACAACTCTACAGTAAATTATAACCCTAAAATTCATAAATCAGCTTTTCCAAGGATTTTGTTTTATGTCCATTGGGAACTAAGAAAACACTGCTATTGACGCTGTGACGTTTAAAAAAAACTCTATGTTCCACTATGACAATGCACCCTCCCATCGAGCTCTCCTCACAGGTGAATCTCTTGCCAAAAACAACTTGATCCCTGCTGACTTTGTCCTCTTTCCGAAAATGAAGATCCAGTTGAAAGGTCGCCAGTTTGATACGATTGAGCAGATCCAGTGCGAATCGCAGAAGGTGCTTGACTCGTTTCAACAAAAAGACTTCCAGGACACATTCTGAAGTGTCAGGAAGGCTGAACTCATTGTATGGCCTCGCAAGAGGACTATTTTGAAGGGAAAACTGTGTAAATGTATTTAAATAAAGTACTTTCTCTTTAAATGAACCAGTCCCGGAACTTTTTTATCCCACCTCGTATGACGTGGTTTCTCTATAAAGCACTTTCCACAAAACGCGGTAGTAATCTAATTGTACAAATTCTAAGTCTCTCATAACGCAGTTTCCATAATACGCGTTACGAATTATTTTGATTTTTCTTTACTAGTATTGAGATTCTTATAATACGGTTCGTATTAACCTGACTTGTATGACTAATAATGCGCTTTCCATATAACGCGGTGCGAATGAGTTGGCGTTATAGTAGTGTTGGTTGTAGTTTAGAGTAAGAAACATTGCATTCTTTCTTACAGTTAAACAGGACCGCCTAAAACTGCAGTCAAACATCCCTTTTATGCAATCTCCGGTTCATTCAGTTATCCGTTTCAATTATACAAGGTAGATTTTCCTGTTGATGACATTACTATATGTTATTTGCATCCATTAAAACGAACTAGTTTAATACTATTAAAAATACGCTTATTTATCATTGTTGTTAAAACCTGTCTAACAATGAGGCTTAGATTACCATTCTCGTAAACGGAGGTGCATCATGACATAGTTTTGAGGTTGAGGATTTGTATGCATTTTATGTCGTATCATCTAGGGGATGAAGAAATATCATTGCCATTTGTGAATAGGGCAAAGTCATTTTATCTAACCAGTAATCTCCTTTTAAGCAAGCTAATGTATACTGTTGTAGTCGGTCAAGCAAGAAAATCGATATTTCTGTCTGGGTAGCTGTTGAATAATTATTATTAAGGGATCCCGGATGTATCCAGAGACCCCATTTAACTTCACCGATATGCCTTGGATTTTGTGCACCCATGGTCATATCAAGCGTATTATTTTGCAGTTGCTATTGAGTATAAGAATGAACGTCGGACTGACGTACGTCGATATTTGGCACAGCACTCCGGGGCTGATTTGGCAAACATACTCGTCATCATTGCGATATAAAGGGTGTATCAGATTCGATGATCATAAAGTACCTAGCGTGATCCTTTGCATGATTACAAACTTAAAGTTCCTTATCGAAAATGTCGAAAACTCAAAATTTAAATTGCGTCGTTACATCATTTATGAACTTTCCGCACCAGCAGTTCATTAAATTCAAAGGGGCGATTACAATTAAATCGGCGGCAATTGTTGAGATTAAATGACGTTTTCGACAGGTTTTCAACAAACTTCGCGTGATGTTTAGACCCTTAACATTTGAGTTTTGAACATTTTGCATAAGGAACTTTAAGTTTGTAATCATGCAAAGGATCACGCTAGGTACTTTATGAACATAGAACCTGATACACCCTGTACAATGATACGAGATAGACTTAATAATATTGTAGATTGGACTCCGTGTGGCGCTACTGTACAGAGTATCCTATAATGCAGTTCCGTTATAGATTTTATTATAACTTACCCACTACGTATCGATCATACGCCATTGTTCGACGCAGGATTATTAGAAGTGGATTGGATTACAGCCTCAGTGACTATAAACCAAAACGGAGTTTTACGAACAAGGTGTATTAAATCTGGTGCCACGGTGAAAGAAATGTCGGGAGATTTGGTGCATATGTCGAAAACTAAGTAAAACATGCAGATTTCTTGTGCATTGTTTCATTTTTGCTTATTATTAAAAATGTTGCCACAAAAATTTATTGTGTGTTACTTTTCGATCCTTCCTCATATTTTATCTTCGCACGTCTGATTTAACTTCTTCACCCGAACCAAAGCGCTGACCTCCTAAAAATTTATATAACCTAGGTCCAAAGAGGTTCTAGTCAGATGGTGCGAGTAGTCTGGACTGTAGGGTGGAAGATTGAGCACCTCTCAGCTAAATTCTTCAGTGTACTTCGTCGGCCTTTTCGAAGAATCTGTGCCATCTGAAGATGTTACTACGGTCCAGACAATCAGCAGAATACACTTCCAACATTTCCCTTTGGATTTCACCTGCATTTTTTCGTTTGCTCCGTAGTTATTAGTCCTTCCGCTAGGGCGACACCTGATCAAGATATTGCTGTCTGTGGCTAAAGATTCAAGCTATCAATCTGCCAACTTTGAACATCCGAACTAAAATAGTATTCCATAAAAAACTGTTGAGCGTTACTTTTCGATCCTCTCTTGTACGTTTATGGAGAAATAGTCATAGCTTGTTAATGGGGTTTAATTGGCACAAAGGTTTGCGGAAATCAGAAAAATTTGGAGAATTTAACACGTAACTGTCTCCGACGAACAGCAAGAACGGATGCTACGTTTAAAAAGGATATATGCGAGGGATGTTTGTTACAAAAGAGATACCTCTATGAAACCTCACAGTCCCCAACAGTAAAACCTGTTCCAGCGATGTGGAAGCCATAATATACCTGTAGTAGCGACTGTTCTTTGGAGGGTGCGAATGGAGTGGTCTGTCGTCTGTAGAACTTCGGGAATGAATGCCATAGTTGCATACTAGAATCACCATTATCTTCACTTTGCGCGATCCTGACGCCATTTTTTCTTTCGTGGATATCCGTAATGACGTCATTTGTTCGATTGGCGTACCAAATTTGGCTCTTACGATTGGGTCCATCGTTTTTCCTACGGCGTAGGAAAATTCTCCCCTTCGCGCTCATAGCGTTCAGAGTCGTGGCCATTTTTGCGATTTCGTTAAATGGTGCGTAACCTATCGCGATGTAGTTTTTTTCATGTATTTAGACCGGTCTCTCAGATGACGCTATTCTTTGCAGCACAGCGTATGCGCGGAACGTTGCATGGACGAGTTCATTTATTGTAAAATAGGTTGAATACCATCTAAACCTATGTATAAGCAAGAAACACTAGATCCATGTCCTGTCGTAAATACATCCGTGTTGCCATCTTCGCAATTCCGTTCACTGAAAAAGTCCCTGCCTTATGGCAGAATATAAATTGGATTTTGTTGTATGACAGTGCACTGTCTCATCGCTCTGTTCTCGCCATGACTGAGGTAGAAAAATGGTGTTACAGTGCTGCCTCATCAATTTTACTATCCAGATATCGCACCGTGCGATTTCTTTCCGTTTGCTCACATGAAAAAAAAACAAGCTACATGTACAGTCGGGTGCAAAAAGATTTTTGCCTAGATGAAAAGTTGTTCGGCTTCCTTACAATACTTCAATCCAATGAGATTGCTTTTTCCAGGTGACCAATTGAACACGCTTTCTATGGGACGATTCCATTAAGTTTTATCTTAGCATCGGGGGTAGGCAAGTTTTACGTCACGTGCTCAATTAAGTTGACAAAAAGATTATTTTGGCTGTTCTGTTGAGAATTTTTGTTCTATTAATAGTAAACTAATCTATTTGGTTAGTAATGTAACATAAATAGTGCACAGTATCGATATAATTATATGCGTAATCAAGAGTTGATGAAGCGCTCTTAATGGCATGATGCGGAAGTGACTTACAGGTGTAAGTGGAAGCTATTTTCTTTTGACTGCTCGAAAGGTTACAAATCTCATTGTTTGTGTGTGTGTATATATAGTAATCAACGACAATTATGCCAAAACCAAACGAAATTTTTTTAATTTTTTATATATAATTATATATTTTAATAGTAAAGAATATTAAATGATTTGAACAAAAAAGAATTTTTGTAATAGTAAGGGTGATATGAATTAGTGTATATTTTATTAAAAACTAAAATATAGAATAAAGTATGACATGCCAATTAACATGAAAAGTTTTTTTAAACCCTCAAATAAACAGATCAAATTACACACTTGGATGAAAAAAATTTTGATCTGTTTATGGTGTTCTTTAGTTACACTGCTTAAAACTTAAAGGAAATCAAAAACGCGATACTGAACAAAAACAAATGCTTATTCATATCGGATTTGAACTCTGCTATTCGAGGCAGTAGGCAGAGACCAACGAAGCTGCTGTCAGCCGCTATAGCTTATTATTGTCAGGAGAGAGCACGTGACGAGCACATCCCAAGCGTATACCTGCTACCCTATTTTCATTCAGAAGGAACAGGTCCATTCTAATCTGCCTTGACTCTCAGTACAAGTACCTGATTTTGCAACCGATCAACATTCAGTAAGTTCAGCGCCTGCGGATGTACATTTGCATCCGACTGTACATTGACAATGGTTTTTTTTTCAGGAGAAGAGGTCCAGACAGTACGACGCAGGCCCTTCGTTCTATACTGAAGCATGCCTCTCAAGAATGCTTCCAGGGATTTGTTCGAGAATGAATGTGGATAATATATGAAACCATCTCCCCTGGGTCAACGAACCACCTCCTCGGCACATTCTCTAGGTGTGGTACTTTTTGGGCTACACGTGGTCTCTTTCACTGTTAATCTATGCCTGAAGCTTTGGTCATTGACAATTTACTTTTACAATTGACCTTTGCTCTCTGTACCCTCTATAATCATAGCTTCTTTAGTTTTTGTAAAATTCCAATGTTTAAAAATAGAAGGAACTTAATATCTGAATGCCGTTAGAGAGTGGCGTATATGAAAGATAGAACGGCCCAGCTGTTTACAAATTCCAATTAATTGATACTGGATTTAAGTTCTAAAGAAAATTGAGTTTCGCTTGTGACGTCAAAAATGTAAAGCTTAAGGCCTCTGTTTCAACCAAAGTAATTGCAATCACAAAATTTAGAAGTAACCTTGTTTTAAACGATAACTTTTTCCACAGAAGAAACTTTAGCACAGTTTTCAACATCCACCTTAATAATTTCACACAACTGCGGAATCCATAATGATTGAGTTGATAATTCTATAAAGAAGACGCAGAGCATTTGTGATCTGATGGATAGCTATCCCACGGCTAGCGAACATCAATCCCTTCACCTTGGCATCGATTTCATCCTTTCGAATCGTGGAAGAGCTCGTATAGCGGAACTGATTTTCTAATTTTACCTTCTCTCGAACGATTTGTATCGCAATTAATCACGTTGAATTTTTCTCAAGTATTCACAACACTCTTTCTTATTTGAAAATAAATTCGATCGCGGCGGGTCTCTTTCAAAAGCCTCCGTTCCCACATTCAGTGCACGAGTGACGCAATACCGCCTACTGCAATATCACGGGTTTAATTGCCGCAAGCCCAACATTAACGCCCTCTATTAACCACGCCGCCTTAGGGCGGCCCATCTTCACTGAGTTTAGGCATTTTTTATATCCTTAGGTAGAAATGAGTTTGATGAAGGAAAAAAAAGACAAAAAAAAAATCGTTTTTAACATATAATTCCAATGTAGCTACCGTAACTACTACTGCTGTAATCTGAATGTAATAGATTCTTTTGAACAGATAAAATTTATTTTCGAAAACATAAACAAACATGAGAAGGAAAAATACAAAAATTCGATAGGTGAATGCTAAATATATATTGCCGCTATTCCCATTTATTAAAAATTTGGTAACATACTGTAATTACAGTAGGGAGGCTTAAAGGATTCGTTTTTTTTATTTAAAAAGAAATAAAAATTTTAAAGCGTTTTATTTTAAAGAATCATTTTTATTTTTTTTTTTTAATCCAGAGTTTTTAATTCAAGTTGTCATACTTTGATGAAACTTTAATAAATAAAAGTCTATAGATATTCCCAATTTTTTCCTCCGAATTTTTGGTAACATGAAGCTGGTTCGATTCCCTCGGTGCACCGGGCGAGCGATAAGCCGCGGGAATTTAATACAGCGGGGAATCAAACTGGACGTGACGTGGAGAGAAATAAAACCGGAATGATTGATTCCGAGAGTAATAATATCTTGTACCACTCGATCACTCAGTAATCTCTTAACTTTTAGCTCTTTCTCGCATGGCGAAATTTAAGGCGATTATTCTCCTTTTCTCTCTTTCCCACTCACTCTCTTTCTCTCTCTTTTTCTTTTTTCTTTTTCCGACCCGAAGTTCTCGCGCCTCGCTGAATGAACGGCCGAAACAAACACGAATCGCATTCAATGCAATTTCGGCTTCTCCTACTACACACAGCCCACAAAGGAAATGGATATTGCCGTAATCGATCAAAAATGCACATTATATAAGACTATTCAGCTGAAAAAAGTTAATTTTAAAGGCTTTTAAAACGGAAAACGATAGACGAAATAGGCAAATATTACTTTGTATCGGTTTCACTATCTTCATAATTAGATTTTAGATACGCGTCAAGATAAAAATCGCTTGCTGCTATCTAAATTGAATATCTCTCTCTGTCTCTCGTTTTTCCTAATTTAACAATGTTATTCAATCTGTTATCTGCATTTTATCTCTTCTCTCAAAAAGGTGCTGATATTTCAATGTAAATTATTAAATAACTCTACTTCTTTTTTTTTATTATTGAAAATAATATTTAGTAACATACTGTATATACCAAAGGAATAATAAGTAGTCTAAAAATTGCATCAGTATCGAACAGTAATTAAATTTATTACTAATAAATACAGAGACTTGTTTTAAGAGGATTAAAAGCCATGTTTTTTTTTAACGAAAAACAAAAAATTTAACAAAATATAGAGCAACAGATGACTAAGAAAAGGTACAAGCTAGTTCACTGGATTTTATTTCTGATTTTAAATGTTGACAAAAAGGAAAATTCTGCATTAATTAACGTTAGACAAACATTAATACACTTCTCGTTTTATGATAGCGAGAATTAAATGACGAAATATTTTCAGTAAACCTTTCAGAGATTAAAAATGATAAATGTCAATCCTTTAAAAATATAAATATTTTAAGGCATCTGCCAGTGTCACTGTCCACTAGTATGTGCTTCTAGAATAGGTTTAATTGCTCTATACAAAAGTATTTTTGCCCATCTTATTCATATTTAACTGATTATAAATAATGATATAAAATGTTAACGTTGAAGCATGTAAGATTTATTTAAATTGATACTAAAAAAAACTACAATTTAATATTCCAAAAGGACTTTAACTAAGACAACAACAATTTATTGAAGTGAAATTGTTATTGACAGTAAACAAAAAAAAAAAAACAAAAAACAAAGAACAACCCTTTTTACTTCTTACTTATGTCCTTCTCCGCTGAAGACGGATACCTGGTACACGAAATACGTATCCGGTATTTCAGTTCTCTTTGTGGATTAGAGGTCCCCCCCCCCTTTTTTTTCTTTTTGATTGACAGTAAAAGTTATTTTAATAATAAAATACCCCTCTCCCTCTGAGTGAAATTAATTGGTTCTATGAGGTCGTTCGTTATGCAAAATTCTCATAATACAAATCATTAAGTTAATATTAAATGAATAAACAATTCGTTTCTTCTCTCAGAATCAACTCAGCACAGAATAGTCACTTCTCTAAATTTAAATTTTTAATTATCATCTTGGGTAAAGGCTGTATTTTCAATGAATTTGTATCATTCCATAACGAATTTATAAGGTGTTTTTCGAGACAAATGGTTTATTCATTTTGTTGTAGAAATTGAAAAAAAAGCATTATAAGGGGCTTGTTTGTTATGTGATAATTTTTATAGAGCAAATTCCGTCAGATGGCTATGTTTATTTACTGTACAGACAACTAATATCATGACGTATGACATGGTGAACAAAAGCGAATTCTAACGACCACTTTTCAAACAAGCGATATTACAGAATTAAAGATAATATATAAATGAGAAATTGTCTTTGAAAAATTCAATGACAAAATTAATGATAAAATAATTGGCTCAATTAGAAAAACAATTAAAGAATGGAAATGTAAAAAAATAAAAATTGTAAATAATCTAATGAAATTATATAGATATGAATTTTAAATAGTCTAAAGAAATTTTAAGCTTAATTACGAATTTTAAATAATTTTAAAATAATTGTTGTGAATATTAAAGAAATCTAAAATTAAATCCTTCATTCTATATGAATATTGGTTTAATTAAATTCCTTTTTGAATTATTAAGTTCTAATTTTTTAATATTAATTTTAGGAAATTACAGATACAGAGATTTATGAGGAAAAATATCAGTATTTGCAATGCTTCTATTTTTGAAGATCACTAGTTTTTATTCCTTTGATGAGTCTATAAAAATTTGATATTATACTGAAAATGCAACATTTATCCTTTGAAGGTAGCTTTTTCGAATAAAAAAAATCAATACACTGACTATGGCTTGTTTATTAATGGAAAATGACACAATATCGATTACAAAAAGAATTAAAAAATTTAAAAAAATCTTATTTTAATAATTCTTTTGCTTAAATTAATCTAGTAAGATGAGATTAAGATCAAATTATTGCTATCGTTTTAGAAGTATTACCTGTCTAAAGAAATGCATTTAAATACGCGGTTCTTTTTTCAGGTACGAATATGGTAAAATAAGGAAACGAAGGATTCAGGTGTCGGATATTATTGTCAGAGCTGTTTAAAGTCGACCGTTTTCCTTTATGCGTCAAAGAGTTGTCCGTCTTTCCTGGGCAGCTATTGTGCTATGAGGGGAAGTAATTTCTTCTATTCCTTCTCGATCAGAAGAAAGGTTGCTAACATTATTCTTTTTCGCAAAGAATCCGACGACGCCGACAACGACAATAACGCAGACGACGGCACCCACCTTCAGCATCACCACCACCACCATCACCCACTTAGTAGGAGGAGCAGCAGCAGCAATAGACGCGGCAGAGATTTTTCGTTCTTTTTCTCTCTATGTCTCTCTACCTCTCTCTCTCTCTCTCTCGTGTATGATATGCAGTTGGTCTTGTGAATCACGTTGCACTAGCCATCTCCGTTCGCAGGCTGCTGTATCCCGTGATGCCCCGCGCCGAGCCGGTCTCGTTGGAGAGTGCGCAGCCTAGTGATAGACAGTGGCTGTGCATGGATAGTGCCAATTGTTAGCCGGTGCCTCACAGCGTGCCACCGTGGCTGTACGGGAGACAACCACCGTGTTCGAGCTCTTTCCTACGAGGCGATCGATAAGCAGGGCGAGCGAGGATTGCCAGTGGAAAACTTTGCGCCTACTCCGTTTACTTCAATGTTCGGATTTCCAGTAAGATGAATGGAAGCGAGCGGTTGTTCCTACGGTTTTCCGTCTTCCTGGCCCTAGTCGCTAAAGGTAAGAGATTTTTTAAACCCCTTCCGTTAATTTCGGTGCCAATTGCTTTGGCTGCCGCTCCATCAGATAGGTGGCGGACTTGTCTCTTTTTACCGCCTTTCCGTGTAATTTCTTCGCGTCTCCGCGTTTTCTCTCTCCTTTTTCTTTCCCCTTTTTCTTCCACCGTTCCTTTTCGCTCCACAGGATTTTCGGCTGAAACCTCGGGGAAATGAAATGTTGAGCAGGGTAGAGAGCGCCGAAAAAAACCTCATAGATTTCTCAACTTAACGCAAAGTCTACCTTGGAACAAAG
This sequence comes from Rhysida immarginata, assembly GCA_023313115.1. Classification (NCBI taxonomy): domain Eukaryota; kingdom Metazoa; phylum Arthropoda; class Chilopoda; order Scolopendromorpha; family Scolopendridae; genus Rhysida; species Rhysida immarginata. The sequence continues at coordinate 4,501,732 of JAHWFO010002284.1, forward strand.
CGGAAATTGCAAAACTTAGGGGTTGACTTTTTCTTTCCGCTTTCTGTTACAGAATAATACTTTTCCATTAGGAATATTACAAGTGAGGTATCGTCTGGCCAGCGGGAGAGCGAAATTTAGAAATTCGGAGCCTGGGAACTACTTAAGCGCTATTACTAAACTGATTATGATGTTAGCGTCGCTTCATTAACAATTTGTAATTATTTCCAGAATTATTCAATTTCTATAAGACATTAAATATTTATTCAGGTGAGCTCTGGATCTTAGTAATTAAATTTCTTGTGAAGTAAACGTCGATGATGTAAGCCGTTCATTTTCAATGTGATTTTCAAGTTTTTCAAAGTAGATACATTAGGCGCTTACTTCTTAAAAAATATATGACGCTTTTCTCCTTTCATTTTTGAGTGTTTGATGATAAAATCTAACCCGCACTTTTGAAGAAAAGCAAACATGTACGTAAAAAGAACCATAATTAAGCAGGAAACCAAGTGGGTTTTCCCTCCCTTTCATTTTACGTTTTCACCTCTCAATTTCCTTTTTTACTCTATCAACTCCAATCCATTTTAATTAATTTCGTGTCCGTTTCCGTTTTACAACTTTCGTTTCGCCGCCTTTTGGTTGGGTTCAAATGAACTAATCAAATTTGCAGAAACGTCGTACAATGATCCCAATAGCCGATGATTCGGAGTTGGTGTGAATCGCGTACAAGCGTGTTCGCAGCCGTGAATTAAGGAGATAGGGTCCGGAGCGAATGGTGGTGGTCGCACCCGCTGCGACGAGGCTCCAGTTTCCGATATCGGATTTAATGAGAGATTTCAATAATGATTGTTGTCACGTGATTTTGACGCGTTTACATGTGCAGGTAGGGGGTCCAACGTTATCTCACAAAAGAAACAGGGGGGAACATTGTATCCCCCCATCCCTTCTTTCAGATTCAGCCGAGATAAAATAAGCTGATTTTCGAATGGACTGTAATATGCATATTTAGGCAAAATATCTGCAATCATCAAATTAACAATTACAAAATATTAATTTGTTACACCTTCTCGTCAAAAATAACTGTGTGGGTTTGTGATAGACAGCATTCGGCCAACCTGGAATCAACCTATCATTTCGCTCAACAGGAAGCTGGAAGCCGACCCAATAATGTCACACTGTAAAATAGCAGAACCGTCATCACGAAAGATTTACCATTGGAGTTTTTGGCAGTGAGGATCGAGTGTCGTAATTTTTACCACGGTCTAGTTAATAAAATCAACGCAAATATGTTTATATACTTAAAAGCAGAAGATTATGAAATATTGTAATGTTGAATCGTCTCCTTTCTTGGCTGGATTATGACATGATTAGGTTGTTCTTTTGCGTTATTGATCTTCCACTCTCGATTTGTTAATCACGAAATTTGATAATTTCATTCTTTTTTTAAAGCATTCGCTTTATTTATCATCGATTGCGCCATCCTGTTGAATACCTGCTTTATGCACCTGAAAATGTGTTGAAATAATCAGTTCTTGTTGTTGTTGTTCACGCAGCTTATAATTATCATGCAATAACCGGACTGGATGAAAGAGAATGAATTGCGAAAATGTATCGGTTGCGAAAATGTGTAGAATTTCTAAATCAAATTCTTTCATAATTAAGATGACAAATGATATACCCTAGCCGACTGTATTTATTGAATTATCTTTCTTCACAGAGTTCCCTGAGATGATGAATTTTGACAGTGTTTGCATTTTGTACATATATTAGATGACCATTACTCCAGATATACAATTAAATATGGAAACGAATCATGAATATGCAAATGAATTAGGATGTTTGCTTTTTCCTACTTGTTTGTTATTGAGTTTTTTTTATCTCTGTGTGAAATTTGAATCACGTTTATCATATTGTTAGAGAATTTTAAGGCTTAGCATCTGTGTTTAAAATCGTTACCATTGATTTTCATATCCGTCCTGCTTAAGCTGTATCTTTAACGGGACAAAGCCAAGTAGACATGTGGGAAGTTTTATACTCCACACGTTTATTACTTGACTTTTATTGATTTTAAATATGTAAAAAATAAACATCTAAACCATGCGCGTTTTCCTTATTTTTGAACTGAACGCTTTACGTTTAACTGTGGACATGTCACTATCAGAATTGAGCTACTTTATACGGGGAGAAACTGACCAGAAGTTTATTAATAATAAAAGTTTTGCGTCCTAAAAGGGGAGATTGCGATTTCCAAATGCGACTGGCTAAGATGTATTTGATTTTTCCGCCTTTTCGGCCTTGCCTGCAATTCTTTCGTGCCTTTTCAAGCAAGTGTTGTTGCTGGCTCCATTAAGAGGCGTTGGCCGCTACGCTTATTGATGGACAGCTGTTAATGTTGAGCTGGCAAACAGAAATTGCTGAGAAGAAAGTGGTCGAAGGGATTGCAAATGGAAAGCTTTTGACGGTCGTGAATAACCTCAGCGAATCAATTCGAGAGAGAGAGAGAGAGAGAGAGAGAGAGAGAGAGAGAGAGAGAGAGAAAAGTTCTAAAAAGGAATAGAAGAGGGGGAAAAAATTTTCGTGTGATGTTTTTCTTATAGGCGCCATGAGGAAGTGCGGCAGGAATTCATAGAGAAAGAACACTCTGAATTTTTTCCTTCTTTTTTATATATTATAACAAAAAATGTATTTGTCAGGTTTGAATATGCTTGCATGAAAAAGAGAATTTTTTTTATCCACTGTTCATTGAATGCGAGCCAACTGTAATCACTTTTTAGAGGATGAAAAATGTTGAGCGCAATTTATTTTATCGAACATTTTGTGGTACTATTAAGGTTAAAGAAAAATGTTCTTGCGAGTTTTAACCCATCAATTAATTTTTTAAATAACATGCTTAACATGCTAATAAGGATAATAGATTTAAAATATTTTCTTTTGATATAGTTCATAAGAAAAATCAAAGCAAAGAAAAGACTAATTTTAGCGCTCATTTCTTGTTTTTATGTAATCATTTCAAGCTATTCGTAAAGAAATGAATTTAATTATTTAATTTCATGACTATAAATATTTAAATTTATAATTGAGTTTCAAAACCATAGTTAAAAAAGAAAGCATTTTTTTCTAAAAATCATTAAATCAAGCAGCCCGCAGTTTTCTTTATGATTTAGAGAAATTTTATCAAATTTTCCATCCGGTTGGGAATTTACTACTTTTCATCTAATTTGTAATCAAGCAGTCCGCGATTTTCTAATTTAAGAAACCAGTTTTGGAAATTCATACTTTTTTTAATTTTTTTAATTTTGGAATTTATCACATGGCATTTTCATTATTTAAGAGAATGAATACATTACTTTATTTATTAAAATTAATTTTAATATTTGATGAATTTTTTTAAAATATTTCTTTTGATTAAGAATTATATTATCATATTGAAGTTCTCTTGCTCTTGGCCAAGTAAATCTAAGTACGCTAATAAGAGAATTTTTAATAAATCAGAAATAATGAAAATTGAATTTATGTTATGAAATCATATTAAAAAATGAGCAAGAGAGAGAAAGAGCTAAATTCGTCGTTCAACTTGAAATTGAAAATTTTTTTTACACAAAAGGATGCCGAAAAAATTGAAGATGAAATTCAAAGCGGTTTCGATTTATGTTAAGACATTGACGAAAAGGCTAGATTCTCTAAAAAAAAATATATGAAAACTATAATAATAGTCTTTTGTTACATTTGTCTTTAGTTCTTTCTTTTTTTTTCTTACAACGCAAGACAGAGAGAGGGAGAAAGAGATAAAAGAAGTCTTTCACCCATTCTAATTTAGCGATTTCCAATGTTTCATGCAGCACATAATTAAGGAGAACCTGGTTGGGTTTGTGGGGGGGGGGGGGAGTTCATTTCGAACAAATCGACAGATCGAAGCAGTGAATACTTACTTCATCTTAACAAAACACAGAACTGAAAGAACAGACAAAAAGAGACAGAGGTTTCTTCTTCTTCCTTTTTCCTTTTTTTCCAGTGCAAAACCCTCTCTATAGCGGTTCTTATCTCCAGCAACTCAATTTTTCCTAGAGTGAAAAGAAATTGTATTTTTCATCTCCAACTGAGGCGAACGAAATAGACAGGATTTCAGCGCCTGGGAGCGACGAAAAATTTGATTATCATGACGGATTGTGTTTATCATTTTAGTGTGGATCTGTATCAAGGAGGAAAAGTAAGCGAACAGGAAAGAAAGAGAAAACGCAGCAACGACGAGAGCCAGGTGAATTAAAACAATGGATCAAACCAAAGAAATATTGAGAAAAAAAACTTAGGCCCCATTTCAAATATCATTATCGATCTCTTGCACTTTCCTTATATCATTTTCTGCGTTTTGGAACTATTATATCATATAAATAGAACTTTCTTATATAGACTTGATCTCATAATGATGACATAGATCTTTATAGAAGTGCATATTTGAGCTATGCAATATCAGTAGCAATATAGAGAATATTTTCTGTATGTAGATATGATATAACTCTATATACTTTATCAAACGTTAGTCATATGTTTTTTTTCTTTTCGGAATTATCATTTCTTCGCATACTTGGGCACCAGTGACTTAAAGCGAACGACAAAACGATAATATTAATAAATTAAAAATATTGCATTAAATAATTGACAATATGGCCTATTCTGCCTTTAAAATTGTTTTAAAAATAACTTGTTACTATTACGGATTTTACAAAAAAAAGAGAGTAAAGGGAAAGTTGAAAAAAATACCAACGAAGCTCGTGAATCCTAAGGTGATTCACAAAAAATCTAACCAACAATGACTCAGCTTATTTTCACATCTAATTCTCGATTTACACACTTAAATTTCAAAGGGCTGATATACTCTTAAGTCAGATATTACTATGCTGTGAATAAATTACTATCTCAGTAAATATATTACTATGCTGGCCGCAAGATATATGAAAACAAACTTCAAATAAAGGATGGGTCTGATACGATACGGATACTATCAATTTTATTGCCGACGCACGTTTCGGTGTTACACCATTTTCAAGGCTAGCATAATAGTAACAAGCGAGGTTTACATTGGCATCATATTGTATAGGAAAATAGTATCCGTATCGTTTCAGACCCATCCTTTATTTGAAGTTCACCACGATACTAGACCATGGAAATTATGAAAACAAACTGCAAGAATATCAGGAAAGGTAAACTGTCCGTCGAAAGCCTTACTTTTAAAGGCTCAATTATAAGATAGATTTCACGAGGACCCAATATAAGTATCGTGTGAACTTAATTGCAATGTGCAAGCAAAATTAGAATCTTGTTTGATTATGTCATATATACTTACAGTAAATAAAAGAAGTTTCTAAAGTCATTATAAAGTTAACTTTAGAGTATTATAAAAGTTCACATATAAACTAACGAAAGAGAAAGACAAAAGAAAAAACGCAACCGGTGGGCTTGGTTGATTTTTTCGGTGTTGTTTTGTTTTGCTAAATATTTTGAAATGTTCTTATTGAACTTCTGGTAAATTTCAATTATTTTTATGATTGGTTTAAATAGTATGATTCATTGTAATCATTGCCAGAAACTCATAGTGGATTAAATATTTATAAGTAATTACAACCTTAGAATTCTTAAAAAAATTTTCGAGGATAGATACAATTAATTCCTAAGTTTTCTATGCAATAAAATTCTAAAAGGTTGAGTTTCAATATAGCAGGTTACTTTCAAATAACGCATTGAATTAGTAAAGGCAGTTATAAAATCCACATCAAATATTCCGAGAACAAAAGTAATGTTCACTCGTTAATTAATAAATAAATGAATAGAGATAATAAAATTAGAGAATTACTCTTCAGTAATGAATATAGAACATTACATTAGAATAGTGTCCTGTATTGCTGGAGAATAAATTAATAAATGTTTATTTAAAAACAGACTGATGCGCGTTTCGATTTGAGATTATTAACATTCATAAGATTGCTTAAATAAATATACACATCGTGTTGCATTACGGTCTTTATTTATTTATTTATTTATTTATTTATTTATTTATTTATTAATCAATGCAAAGATGAAGCGTAGCTTAACTTTAAACGGTAATTGCAAACGTGCCTAGTATCTATGAGATATTTTCGAAGAAGTCACATAAAATAAAGGTCTTGACAAAGGATATCAATAGAACAGGATCATTAAGCTGGTCATTAAAAGAAAAAGAAATGGGATCAAGGAAAAGATCAAAGAAGTTAATAACCGAAGTGACTTCTTACTCGGAAAGATAAGAAAGATTGTTTTTCACTCAAAAAGAGAAATTACAGCATCTAATTTTATTTTCACGTTAATATAACTTTTAAGATTTTTTATTTATATACATTACAAACATCAAATTTTGGAACCGGCCTACTTATACCATACAAATATTAGTCCCAATTTACATATAATTACAAGTAACAATTCAATATTTGCATACCCAATAAACGAAATAAATAGAAAACGAATTTTTATAAAATTAAAATTTTCTAATTAACAAAGAGAATTGAAATACCGGATACGTATTTCGGCTACTAAGTAGCCTTATTCAGCGATGAGAGACAAAAGTCAATTGTATTACGTATCCGGTATTTCAATTATCTATGTGGTTTAGCGCCCCCCCCCCCCCCATTTTTTTTTGGTTGTTCCATTCAACAGCTTTTGCTTAATTTTTGATATAAGCTTAAGCTCCATATTAATATACAAGATTTTATCCGCGCGCAGTTTGCGCGGTAATTAGTTTCAAATTCAATTCATATTGTTGCAAAGCTCGCACATTAGTTTCGTGAGACGGACTCACTTGTTGTCCTTTATTTATAGTTTGATTTTATCCGCGTGTCATTGAAAATTCAATAATTTGAAGTATAAAATTTAAACTATTAAATGTTATTAATCAATATGTGGTATGGTGGCAGTAATCCGAACCCCCGGTGTTCCATAATGAGCTCTAAAATAGGAAGAGGAGAAAATTAATTCAATTGAATGAAAATCCTAATAAAATTAAAAGTCACATTTCATGTTTATGGTGACGAGAATATACTTACTGTAGGTCTACTGGAATCCATTTTTCCACCACCTATTGTGCTCTAATCGAGGGCCCTTTCTCCTAACAATCGCTCGACATCTTAGTTTTCACTGTGAGAGGTTCTATGAAGAACAACGAGGCCGATTCTGTTCCACTCCTCTTGACAGGCTTTCCATAGTCCAGAAAGTGTTCTCGGACATCTTCCCGAATCCACACAAATCCGTGGGAGAGGCTTTACATGACTTGACAGAGACGTCTGAGAATGGGATGACCTTAATTCCAATTTCGTGTTCCATTCGAGCACAGTACTGATTTAGCAGTGTGGCTGGATGCTTTGTCATGGTGAATGTACACGTCATTTGCCCTAGAAGCATATAATCGTGGGATATCGTTATGATATATGTATTCTAAGACATTTTCCTCATATTAGGCAGCATTTATCTTTTCTATAGATCCCACCTTATAGTAGAGAGTCAGATGTCCATTATAGCTGTATCCAGCAACCATCTTGAATATTTTCGGAAAACTCTCCTTGCATTGACTTGACGCACCTAGTCAGATCGAATCGTATCATCCCCTTGTCGAAAAGAAGTGCTCCATCTTGCCATCTCTAGATAAATAGATTCAAGCCTCATCCATGGTGACTAGGTTCTTCCATTTGTCGCCTGCCAAATAGCGTTCATGCTGTTGGTTCGCCTCTCTGCAGCCTGTCTTGGAAATAGAGGTCACAATCTTATTTGCAACGGCCCGTTAGGATAGCCACTTCACTGTTGAAATGTTAGCCTTAGTACGGGAAGAACGAGGGTGCGCTTTTCGTTGCACTATTGATTGTTTGGATCCATTTTTCGTCTGCGTTTAGTAACTTTTATTCTACGAATTCTTGTAAATGATGAAACCTTTTACCTTACACTGTACTGTTTTTCTAGAATAGCAGTAACCAGCGCCGAAAGGTCTACTTGTAAATGAAGGACGGTATGATAAGTTCGATTGTTACCGAGCTCAAACAACACCACCTCTACTCAAAGCCTGAGCGCGAAAATTTCATACATTGTTACATCACTATAAAAAGTCATCTTTAATCGCATTTCTACCATTAATAAGCTCTAAATTATGACTTCGTATCATGATGTAACAATGTATGACGTTTCCGCGCTCAGGCTTTCTCTTTAGGTGGTGTTGGCTCACAGGCAAAATTTCATAAACCTCGTGCTATAACATTTTAACAATCGTCGTCATAAACATGAAACAACCATAAAAACAATGAAAAGCCTAACAGAATTAAAAGTCATATCTACTGTCTATAAATTTTTTAAAAGCATTTAAAATTGCACTCTAATTTAACCATATGTAATTAATCTTAACAGCTAAAGAATAGAGATTTGCTATGGTGCTTAACTCGTAATGCCTATACGAATCTTGCAAGTGTTTTAAATAAGTTATTTCAAGAAAATTCCTCGAAAGTCAAAAAAGCCCGCATTAAGAAGGTCATGAAATTTAATCTTGCAAAATTCCCTCTTTTGATGTTGCTCCAGTGTATGAAAACTGATATTGCAAAGTTTCTATCTTTTAAATGATAAATCACAAATTGATTACTTTTAACCTTTTGACCTACATTAATTTTCGGAATTGAAATCGGCATTCATCTTGTGCAAAACAAATATTGAAGCAATAAACTTTTGGTGGCCAAGTGCCGATGGAGAGCCGCCCGCCTCGGCAACTAAACGACAATTTGATTGACTAACGACTCGTCTAGAATGACCAGCGCCGAAAACAAGCAGTTTGACCATTTATGCAATTAAGGACTCGAATGGTTCGAAAGGGGTGGGGGCAGCTGGAGGGAGTGAAAAAAGTCTATTTTCCAGCTGACACTGAATTTTAATTAACGTGAATAATGATTTAATCTTCATTGGATTTCTACCATTAATGAAGCAATATCAGATGTGTCATCTTCGAGTATTTTTCTAGAATATTCTATCTTTAAAAAAAAATATTTAAATCTGAAATGAGTAGATTTTTTTGTATAATGTATTAGATAGAAATTAGGTTATGTTTAAAAAAAGCTTCCTGGTTTACGTTGTTTTTTTTGTTTTTTTTTAATTTTTGAAAAATTCCTATAGTGTAAATACAGTATAATAACTGGAAAATGGTTCGTTGGAGGGTTTTTAATGCCATACCTCCGATATTAGTAATTAATAGTGAAAGGTGTTAAAGAAAATTGCACGGACTCGAACCAGGGACCTTCGCGGTTCCGCCCCGATGCTATAATCAGATGCTATAAATACAGTATTCGTTACTTTCAGTTTAAGTGGCGCCGCCCTTGTGGCATTACTTGAACTGAGCTAAATAGGATTCGAAGTAGTTTAAACATGGGTTTTATAACACACAGCACCAATCCCAGATAACATTCTCTGATAATAGTTATTAGAACGAATTTTTACCCTAAACAGTCATCTATTTTTTAGTTTAAAAATCGAAGAATCCTACTTTCGCTGCCATTTTTTCAAAAAAAACAGCGCCCTCTATATTCACTGAAAGTAGCGAATAGTACAACAAGATTGAATCTTTAAAATAAACATTGTAACCAATTTCAAATATTTAAACCATAGTCGTTATACAACTCTTTTAAGAATAGAGTTTTCATTAAATTAAAAAAAAGTGTTCCTTATAAGCCGTGTTATTTTTTTTTAAATAAAACTTCACCTGAAAATGATTTATCTTTAAGTGAGAATACCGCAAACAGTATTTTGTTTGTTATTAATATAAGTTTCCAAAATTTATTTAGCATTACGGAAACTATTAAAATATCGCAAAATGTATACTTAAATTTATTATTTTTCTTAATACCTTTCGCTTGTCGGTATTTTAATTGAAAACTTGTTTAAGATTTTAAAATGACATAGAGACTATTTAAAATATTTGGAAACATTTAAAAAAAGATATTCAAGGAACATCTAAATTCATCAGTAAAGTACAAAGACCCAGAATTTGTGAATCATATTTAGACACAGGCCACACAGTTCTCAGCATTGAGAATCCAACGGACAATTTAAATTTACAAAAAAAAAAAAAAAAAATATTATTATAAACTTGAAAATAAATAAATATTTGAAGCAAGAAGGCTTGCCAAAAAAGCTCACTGTAAAGCAAGAAGCCTGTTTGCTCTTTCATCAAATAAAATAGAACAGTTTTATTTTATTTTATTTTATTTTATTTTATTTAGCTATTAATTAATTTTATCGTCTTTGTTTCTATTTCCTACTTAAAAAAGAAAATTCCCTTACCGGGTACTTAAAATTTTCAACAATGTATAGTCAAACCGTAAGATCTAGAGCCCTGAGTGAAATGATCGATTAACGAAAAAGGGGAGTACGGGTGATAATTCCATGACGGAGGAAGTATGATATTAAAACAGGTTTGAGAATTAACTTCCCTCTTTTTAGTTTGTTAATCGATCATTTCACTCAGAGCTCTATATCTTATTGTTTAACTATACAGAGTTTTCCTAGTAATTTCTTTGACTATTACAATAGCATCGTTTCTTTTTAAATGTTTCCAAATTTTAAATAGTCTCTATGTCATTTTAAACAAATTTTTAAATAAAACATTGCCCTGAATTTACCGACAGGCGAAATGCATCGGGAAAAAGAATAAATTTCTATGTTACTAAAATTACAGTTTGACATTAACTATCAACAGATGTTCTATAAATAAGCTCTTTACATCCAAGCCTAATTGTCGCCAGTGTTTGATGATAACAAGAAATCGCGTTAACATATTCAAATTTTCCATGTTGCATTGATTTGTTATTAAAAACTAAATTTTTAATTACCGTAATTGTTCACATCTATATTAAAAGATAATTATTGATAAGCAATACTGTTTACATCCCAATTAGCAGTGTTGGCTATAGCTTGTTTATTTAATAGAATTTTTAAAAACAGTGCGATATTGAATACAATCTGAATGTACAGCGTAATAACCGGCTTGTTATAAATAAATAACGATTCTGTAAACAATGGACCCAACCACACCGACTAGGTAACCTGGAATGACGTTTGTGTTTGCATTAAAGCACAAAGCCACGGAGCAACAGACCAATCAAAACGGGAAGGAAAATGGATGCCGAAATTGCAATTAGCAAGCCATCGTTCGGCAAGGAATTGATTGAAGGTTTGACGTTCGGAGGAGGCCGAGAGCTAAGACTGAACGTCTCTATCAAAACAAGTAAAGCTGTAAAGACACTTAACACATGCGAAAACAATTGATTATTCTGAAGGAAACCTAACCTTATCGATTCGTAAATTCGCAGTTGACAGGCCAATGAGTAATGCGCCTTTGACTTCTAATGCTTACGCAAAAAGAACTCGGGAGCCGAGAAAGAGAGAGAGAAGCGAAGTGAGTGGGTGGGTGGGAGGAGACATCGGGGTATTTAATGAGGTTTTATTCTCCTGGAAGGAAGATAAAAGTAATAAAGTACATTAGAGGGGATATTTTTCACGCTTATCTTCTCCATTGGCACGAAAAGAACATGTTAAAGGAACTTTTTTCCCCTTCTCTCACCCTCTCTAAATAATCAAAGGTGCGCGAATTGCCATTTTTAAGTCGGAAGCAAACTCGCAAGGCAGAGGAAGAGATCAAACAGTAAATAACGTTAAGTATGAAACTTTAATTAAAAACAATTAACAAGTGTCTTATTATGGCCAAGAGACTGCACAGGCATCCATTGTAATTGTATGCATTCTATATTCCAGTAAGTCATTTGCTGTTTTATTGATTCAATCTTACTAAGTGGAGAACGACTTGAAATAAACTGCTAATGTTCTCTGTATAATGAGGACCTTTTGACTTATTTTTTGTATTCATATACTTTATGAAAACAGGTGCGAGAAATCCAGTGTTAAAAAATTTTTAATTGATATTTATTTTCATCGAGTGTAATCAGTTGAATGGTATGTTTCATTGTTACAATAATGATCGGAATGTTGTGTAAAGAATAATTTCAACTTTACTGCTAAATTTATTTCATTAGACAAGCCCAGCATTCCGAATGCGAAAAGTTCGGAAAAGTAAAATTTCATTTGACTTGCTGAAGGAATATATTTTACAGGGTTGGGCTGCATACCACATGTTTTGCTGGGCTGCATACCACATATTGATATACAGGGTGTTTCTAAATTATCTCCCGTATTATATATGTTTATTACTCAAAAACTATTACAGATTTAATGTTTTTTTTGTTTATTCACAAAGAAAAAACTCAAAAAGTTTCTTAACATGCCTTAATAAATTTTTAATGCGCCCCCCATTTATCGCGCGAAGGACGTCAAAGCGAAACTCTATTTCCTCCCATGTTCGGGCTAGCATTTCGGGGGTGATTTCAGTGATTGTTTCAATTATTCTGTTCTTGAGAATTCAATGTCATCAACTTTGGTCTTGTGCACTCTGTCTTTCACATATCCCCAGAAGAAAAAATTCAGAGGGTTCGCATCGGGTGAGTGAAGGGGCCAAGGGATTGGCCCATCCCTTTCTATCCATCGCCCTGAAAGTTCGTATCAAGGTACTGCCTAACTTGCAGGCCCCAGTTAGTAGACTATGTTGGGCTGCAGTTCTTCCACCTCTGGAATCAGGTAGTTCTCTGGCATATCTAGGTAGGTTGCAGCGGTAATGGTGTCTTCAGCGAAAAAGAAAGGTCCGATTACTCGATCATGCATCAAACCGCACCAAACATTAACCTTTGGGCTGTCGCGTATATGCTGCTTTAGAACGTGGGGGTTTTGTGAGCCCCAAATGCGGCAGCTGTGTCGGTTTACTGCTCCGGGAGTATGGAATGTTCTCAAGGAAGGTGGGATCATTGCCGATTTTTTGGAGCATATCCTCGCAAACGTCTTGCGCTTCGATCGGTCATCTAGCTTCAGTTCATGCATCATCTACATTTTGTAGGGTGTAAGACGAAGGCGGTGCTTCACTATTTTATGTACGGATGTCATTGGCATATCCAGTTGACGAACCGCTTGGCGAAGTGATTTACGGGAACTACGATCGAACACCTCCCTCACCTTTTTTACTCTCTGTGGTGTCGCTAAAGGTTTATCAGCACCCTTTTTGTGTAACAGGCTGCCTGTGTTTAAAAAATTTTCATGCCATAGCTTAATTGACTTATGATTTGGAGGATTTTTTTTAAACTTTGTTTTGAACATTCTCTGAACTGTAATCATTGACTTAAATTCCGCAAGCCATAACACGCATTGAGCGTTTTCTTGAATACTCGCCATTGTTTACTGCGTCTCGCGAAAAATGGAGCAACGCGCCAACAATGGTACCACGCGCCAACCGCATGTTTCATTATCAACTCACGCAAGGCTAAGAAACTTTCTGAGTTTTTCTTTGTGAATAAAAAAAAATCACGTTAAAATCTGTAATAGTTTTTGAATAATAAACTTGTATAATACGGGAGATAATTTAGAAACACCCTGTATTTTATTAAAATAAGTTTAGATATTTTCGCTTAAACATAGATCAAAAATAAGTTATGTAAAAAGGTTTTTTTTTAAAACCACGCTTTTATCATGTTTAATTATTATTATAATATCTCGTCAACACTATAGCATAATTTTGTAACAATAAGCAACGGATACATTTAACCCTCGTCATAACGAATTCTTTGTTGTGGCAATTGGACAGTATGTAGTAATGAATTAGTACCATTAGAACACGAAACAGAGAACCGATTTGAAAAGAAAATTTTTTAACATGCATTGTCATCGGTCCTGCGCACGTGTACCAAGTTTCAGCTCTCTAGCTTCTCGGGAAGTTGGTTTAATATTGATTACAAGATTTGACCCAAACAAACAGAGATGTCAAGTTAAAGAAAAGCGAATAATAATAATAATAATAATAATAATAATAATAATAATAATAATAAGCAAAAAAACTGTGGACTGGAACAACCAAATAGGGGGAACCACAAGGAGGAATATAATACCGGATTCACCGGTAAGAGACCAAAGTAAAAAAATAATAAAAAAATAATAGAATAAAATAATAAAAAAAGAAAGATAGTAAACCTAGATCTAATCTCAGTCTTCTCGTTTTGTTACAAGCTATGGATGCATGGGAAAACGAACGCAATTATAAATTAGAATGAACAAGGGAAATAAAAGGAAAACACTTATCCATAAAGCAGTTCAATACACAATAGTAGTCTATATACATTTTCAAGACAAAATCCTCTTCATCATAAAGAATGTACTCGAAATTACGTAGTCGTTTTTACTTTATGCAACATGTATAGTTATCTGTAAGGTTTACGGATACGATATCCAGAACTCAATTGGCAACTGATTTATAATCCCTCCGAATTCATCGTTTTTACAGACTGGATTAATCTTATTCAGGATAACAATCTTAAACCCATAAAACAGACAAGCAGGGAAAGATTCAGGCTTGAATTCGATCTTATTTGTGGTAACTACAAATGTAAATAAAAATTTTGATGACAATTTTTTGGCATTCCATCTAAGCAATAGCAAAAAGACTAAAGAATTGATTAGTAAAAATATCAATCACTTTTATGGATTGTATACAAGTAAAGATTAAAATCAATAAAAAACAAAACGGAAATTTTTATAATACTGTTGAAAATGGGCTATTTTAATGCCTGAATTATAAGAGTGGTTTTTGATACCCAATTGAAATTTCTTAGAATTGTATAATATCATCCACTCTGTGATCATCTTTTATCTCTATAATAGTGTAGTAATATAATTGTATACTTCTACGGTATAATGCAAATGACTTATGTTTAATAGTATCATACGGATCGCTTTTGGGATATCTTGTGTTCACCGATTGCCAAAATGCATTAATTATTCATCAAATGAATTACCTACATTAAAGACGATAATGATCAATGGTATCCTTAAAAAACTGACTAACGCTGTCCGAGTATTAACCGTTTTGCAGCTTTTTGGTTGATGTTTTCTTGAACAAGAAGATGATATCTATTTAATGTAAATAATGAAAAAAATAAGAAGGAACAGTGATGCAGAATTTCTGTATATAAAGAAAAATTATCTTATCACAAAAAGAAGTGATGATGTGGTAAGAGGTTTTCCTTTATATACAGGTAATGTAAATAAGATATACAGGTAGTAAGTTATTTCATTTTAATGCTATAAAAATGATAAAATGTACAGCTAAATAATTTGTGAAAAAAGCTTTTTAGTTGCAGTGTAAATTACTGTATCTACTGATGTCAGTACTTTAATATACAACTTGGTGATTACTTATTTATTAACACCACAGTCTTCTCGTAAGCAGATTATAATTAGTTTGACTTGGTAATTTACTTAATATTCTTCTGTATATTTATCTAAACCGATTTAATAATTTATCAAGTAAAGTTTTATGATGAAAGAAAACATTACCTAAAATTAAAATATACTTCAATGGCTCATATACTAAATACACTTCATTCAATTATTGACTTAAATTTAGCTTAAAGACTTTTTAAAATTCAAGAGATTAGAAGAGAATGATTTGGCGAGTTCATTTCTTCCCCTTTGGTATTTTGTTTCCACCTTAACAAAGTTTTAAATTTAAGTTCTAAACCTTTCAGGAGATTCTAGTTATTTCCCTTTTAAGATTTAATGGTTATCCCTCCGCGCCATTTCATTTTCAGTATTGTTTTTTTATTTCAAGTCTTTAGTTTTTTTTTTTTTTTTTTTTTTTCTATTCCACCCTCGCTGCTTTCTCTCTCTCTCTCTCTCTCTCTCTCTCTCTCTCTCTCTCTCTCTTTGTCTATTGTTAACCTGCTGTCTGTTTCATTCCTCCCCCACCGCCACAGTTTTTTATTTCGATTCGTGCTCTTCTTTTCTATTCAGGCCCTACTTGTTCCCTTGTGTCACTTGCTACTCAATTGGTGCACGGTCTTGGCGTTTAGGGAGCACGCAAGTTAAGAGGGAAGACAAGTCGTCGATGGGGGGACATCAGACCCCTCGGCGGCAAATCAAGTTTGTTGGTGGTGGCTCTAGCCCCACACTGCTCATCGCCAAGAGTCCGTTCTCATCCCCTGCAAATCACGGGAAATTACCTAGCACTGTTACCCCCCCTCCTCGTCTCCCACCTTCTTCTTTCTTTCTTCCTCTCTTTTTCTCTTTAAACCTTCGTTTCGTTTCCTCGTCTCTTTTCTAACCAGTTTCCAAGGAAAGGAGAAAACTATCATGACTATTTGCTTCAAAGCAAACATTTGGGTCGCCTAATGTTCTATTTGTTACTGTGATGACCTTGCTTGAATTGGCCTGGATTAAATCCAGATAATTTCGTTTGATACGATTTTAGCCCTTTGAAGCATTCCTCGTTTCAATAGGCGTTCTTTTTCAGACAACAGAAGAAGATAAACGAACGATCTTACGAAATGATTTTTTAGCGGTTCTTTCCCCTATTTTTGGTCGGACTTAGTCATTTATTTAAGTATATAAATAATGAAGTTTTAAGAATGAAATCCAGTTAATATTAAAATGCCATTTTTGAGAAAATGATAAATTGGTGATAAGGTACTTGTTGAAAGTACAAGAGTGAATTAAAGTGCCTCGTAGTGTATCGAAATTTGATATCCTCAAAGTTCCAAGGATAAACAATGTTGTTATTCTTTACCCTTTGCAACAACAATGTAAATTTACTCAATTCGTTGTGGCAACGATCTTGAAATAATATCACTGAGAATAAACAGATGTTCATTTCTTTAAAAGTTTGATGGTTAAGTAAAAACTAAAGTTGTAAGCTTGTTTATAAAGTGAGATATTAAAGTGATGAAACTCATGATCTCTGTTTGAGATACTTGTGATCTCTGGTTCGAAAATACATTGCGAAATTTTTCATTTTGTTTTTCATCTTATTGTAAAATCAAACTTGTTAATTATTCCACTGTTTATTCTTTCTGGACTAATGAAAACTTTTATAGCAGATGTTAAGGTGATTTACATTTCCAATTTTTTTTAATGTAACTGTTAAACCTTTTTTAGGAACAATTTAGCTCACCTATTCAATTAACCTATTAAAGAAAATAGAACAATAGATGATATTTGACATTATTATTGTCAAAATAATACGAGAAGTTCTTGAAACCTTTCTTTAGTTATTTTTGGAGTAAATTCTGGCTGGTAGAATTGGATTTTAATTTCGTTATCATGACGGCTTTCAATAAGTAATGCAGCATATTTTTTCTCATTTAATACTTGTCATAATGCATATTCCGTATCTTAAGTGTCTTAATTTTCTACCTTTATTCCACATATTCTCCTTGCAAGTATATGATCTTGCGTCACCTTGCTATAATAATCTTCATGCCCTTCCGGTATCTCTCTGCAGATCTGTCTCTCAGCCGCGACCTTCTTCGAATGATGACGACCTGTTCTCCCACCGATTGACTGCCATCTGCTACCTCTCCATAGACATTTTTAAGTATCTGTGAATGTTTTTTGAGTCTCATTTTCCGCCAGATTACTGTTTCACATTACCACCGATATTAACACAGTTGGCCGCACATTATTTACAATTTAGATTTCGAAAGTTACCTCGATACAATGCTCCTTAATGAAAGAGAATAAAAGTACACGAGATACTGCGGAGGGGTGAAAAATATTTTAAATTTCCAACAAAAATTATTCGTGAAAGAATGTGTTGCATTGCTATTCGAACGTCCCTCGTGTGTTTTGTATTTAACACTATATTTCATCTATTATTGTTTAATAATTGAAACAGATGGAACAAAATTTGATCCCATAAACTCTCTGTTTCATTATAAGCCAAACATTGGAACTGTATCCAACTTTAACATCTACAAGTTTGAATGCGACCTCGTGTGAAAATATGTTGAATATTCCCAATATGAAAATTTACTTATTTCATTTATAGCATCGATCTTGAAGTTATTGGGAACAACCAGATGTTCGTTTCTTCAAGAGTTGGGTGGTTAAGAAAATATTGAAGTTATATGCTTGTTTTTAATCAGAAATGTTAATCATTCTAGTGATGTCACAGCATATTCGTAGATAGTTGATGTTTTCTGTATTAATGAAGATTTGTACATTCAAAATGTTATAATCTTAACATATTTTTTAATTCTATTATTTACATCTAAATAGAATTTTATTCATTAATTGATTAAATAGATTTTGTAAAATGTGTGATTAATGCTCTAATCACTTACAAAGTTACTGTACAATAAAGAATTTTTTCAGAATTATTGATTTAAATTACATTAAATATAGATGAAAACGGGAAGGAAAAAAGATTAAACGTTTAAACTCTACTATTCGTCGCATCATACATTAACGTAAAAAATTATGCGTATTATAAATTAGTTTTAAATTAACATGTATGGGGAACTGAATAGTAGAATTACTCACTATTTTAATAACAAAAAGAAAATTTCGCTGACTTTTAATAAAAATTAAGATGTTAGAATCGCTTCATGAATCGGAAAGTCTATAGTATACTGCTGCTGGTCGCGTATTTACATTTTATGCAAGAATTCATTCGTGCGATGGAGCTAAATTCTCAAGATGATTTTATATTCTTTTAGAACGAGCACCAGCAGCAATAGTGTTATTAGTCTAATATAATTAATTTATTTTTCAAATTTGATACTTATTCTAATTTGTACATATGTTGTTTGAAATGTTTAAAAGGACCCAAGGTTCGCAAACAAATTCTATTAAAATTTAGAAACCCTAAAACACAAATATAATTCGAATAATTGTATTTTATAGTTCAGACTTGTTGTAACTGAGGAAAAACTTATATTTTAAACAAAGCCCAAGAAAAACTAGTAGAAAAAATTTCACATATAAAATACATGGCCTAAATATCATCCTGGTTCCTATTATCGTCCACCAATAGTTATACAGACATAGTAGCACAATATATAGGCAAATTTGTGTACATTTATGCAATTTGTGTTTTATACATTGCGCGAGAAAATCGTCGTCGTCTTTTTGAAAACAAAAGTTCTACAAGGATTTTTCTATCGTTCTCCTCGTTTGTATATCGACATAGAACAATCAATCGAAAGACTAATTATCGCATCCTAATATAATCCTAATGTAAAATGAACCTACTTACTTCGTATGTAATAATTTTGGCGGGATGCAAGCTCGTTTCGCAATGGGAGATGATTCAATAATTTTTAGAGCTGTGCCGAATATCGCCCACCGTGGTTTCCCATCATCAAAATCTTAGAAGATTGTTGTGATAATCATACTATAGGAAGCACGTATCTGTCGGTTGTGTCAGTAAGAATTCTTAAATAATGAAGACTGTACGATATTAGGAATCATATAATTAGTGGTGGGTGTTATTTGGAACATTGTCTGTTTTCATTTAAAATCACCATCTCATGTATTTCTTTAAATTAATTGCAACTGTCGTTCTTCAACACCTACACTATTTATCACACATTAAGAAATGTATAATCTAGCAACAAAACTGTGCTTTTAGACCCTGAATTTATTTCTGTTTAATATTTTTAAAATGTTCCTTTAGTGGGCGATATTTGGGCCATGTCCTTTATAATTAGATATAACTTCCTCAAGAATTGTCTTAACAAGTACTGGGCTAGTTATAGCACATAATTGTATTTACTTTTCTAGTCTTATTTAAAACTCATATAATGCCTTTAGTGTGATTGAGATAACAAACTACAAAGCTTCCGCTTAAAATTTAATTATGGTTTATTGTTTCTTGCAAAAAAGTAATAAAACGGGCGACAATATTTTTAAAAGCCCGTCTATTGCACGAAGAAACTTTAAAATTAGTTTCCGCAAATGAAATTGACAAGCAGAGGAAGCTTCTCCACCCATATTTAATGTGTTAAATGGATAATAAACGTTGCTAAATAAAATACCATGATTTTAATTAAGGACGGAGGAAGTGGAATTTTAAAAAAAATTAATTAATTTTACTACTTTATTATCACAAAGAGAACGAGAGTCCTTTGATGTCAGAGTGAATAAGATGAACTTCGTTTAGTACCATTTTTTTATATTTATAAGGTTATCATTTAGGGTTAACCTTTGCTTATTATTCATTTCATCTCAAAAAAAGTAACTCGAATTTTTTTCTTTGACAGCATGTCAAGATTGATTATAAAATACCAATTATGTGGTAAAGTTATCAAAATTGAATTTATGAGATAATTAAAATAGCTATTTGAAACACTTTTTAATAATTGATTATCCTAGAACATAAAAGTTTAGCTATGTTGCATCAATTTAGTGTTATTAAGAAGAATGTAAATTTTTAGAAGGAACTAACCACGAAGTAGATCATTAGATAAAAAACGTGTTCAACTTGAGAAATGTGCGTGACAAAAACTATTTAAACCGATTCCTAGAGAATAGGACACCCACTGACTTTAGGGCAAAAAAACATATTTCATAGAGTCAACAATAAAGTTGAGCCTTAATCATAGAGTTATTACTGCACTTATAAAATGAAAACATAAATTATATGATACCCTAAAGTTCGTTTTATTTACGCCAAACCTCTTTTTTTTAGGCCCGTTTTTTTTTTATCTTGACGCAAACCATTCTAGATCCTTGATTAGTTAGTAAACATTGTAGTTTATGGGCGACACTAGAAAATTATTTATGTTTTTAAAATTGCTGTAAAAGTTTTTAAGGAAATAAATTTCAAAGATGCAAATTCGGCATTAACAAAATATATTTTTATTTCTTCGCGGTTATTAAAAACTAAAAAAGTAGGTGAAAAGTTTTTTAAAAACTTAAATATCAAAGTAAAAATTTCTTTTTTAAAAAGAATATAAAATTTTGACAAAATTAAATTTGCATATTTGACACTCGAAAGCAGCAACAGTGAATGCGATAGCGGAAATTAACCAACCCTCGTGAATTAATAAATAAAATGCAGGTAAAATGAGCCGCTTTTTTATCTTTTTCTCCCTATAGTTTAGTAAGAGACCAGTTTTTAATATACCTTCTCATAAATGGGAAAAAAATTTAATCAAGCGGTGTATAAAAATTTTAAATGAGCCTTAAAATTCATAAATTCTAAATTAAAAATTGTTCTCTAAGAAATAGCAGGGTGTTGTCGAAAATTTTTAACCGACTTGGAATTACGCGGGTTCCTTTTGTTCTGCGTCGATTCTATATTCCCAACGAAGGGAGAGTGAAAATGAAGGTGAACTAATTCGAAATTTCACTCCGCCTCTATCAATTAAAATACTTTTAATTGACTCACCCTCTTTGACTTTCTATTGACCACGGGGTCCAGAAAGGTTAATAATATTAGCTTGAGAGAGGAGGGTACGTGGAAAAGTTCGCTCACCCACCACCGAATTTGGTTTATCACTCAGTCATTTGCCTTAATTAACTCCCTTTAAATAATGAAGAAGGCGGCGGCTTAAACAAACTGTTAAGGTTTCATCGAAAGTGAAGAGACCCGAGAAACGGTTTGTTACCTCGGCCCATTTTTACCTTTTTCTTCCTTTCGACTCCTTTTCTCGTTCCCAGTAATAAAAGATTGGCGAGGAAGGAGGCCCAGTTGAAAGATAGCTGCTTTCGCCTCGGCGAATTAATTTTCTGCCCGATGGAAGAGTTGCATTTTACTCTTCTTACCCCCCCCCTTTCCACTTATTAAGTTGAAGAACTTCTTAGAATCTTTTTTCCTCGCCTTTTGGATTTTTATTAACGCTTTTGCCTTCAAGCGTTCCTTCTTTCTTTCTTGGGTGAAAAATAAATTAATTGCGTAAATATTTGATTGTGCTTTTTTCTTCCTCTCTTTTCAACTAGAACAGTTAATTCTTCTCTCACAGCTTAAGAAAAATACATTAGCGATCAACGCATGATATAATTCGTTATTAGCTTCAGCTTTTCCCCTACTATTTTAAAATTATATCTTCCTGTCTGTCATTTATTTACGTATCCAAAATGTAAGAACCATGTCTACATTTCTTGTTTTTTTAGCAATTAGTTGGGTAAAAAAACCTGAAATGTCATGCACTGAGGAAAGGCCGCCTGAATTTAATTCCATGAAATTAAATGATATACATGATTGTTACAATCTGTCCAAACTAAAATATCTCTGCTCTAGTAAAAATATTAATCTTCGAGTAATAAGCATCACTTTAAACCGCATTGGATTATATAACAGACTAAAGAGAATAGTTTTGACTTTAGTCTATACTATCTGTTTCCACATTCCCAGTCTATTTTCTCTTCATAGTGTCAATTTATATTCATAATATTGCATTTTGTTCATACACCCTAATTCGAGTTTCAGTTTATTACTAATTCAATAGAATACATCATTCTAATGATGTACACCATTTAAAGAGTAGAAACAATCTTATATCAATCGAACCTCGTTATTACGAATCCGGCTAATTATCACTTAATATGTTTTGTTGCTTTGGTCCCGAGCCCCGTGGCTTCAATTTATATATAAAATTAATTTTTAAAAAGAAGGATAAGACGTTTCTAGTTTAGCGATACGAGAAAATTAATTTTTTCTTTTTGCTAACGCGTTTCGTAATTCTTACATCTTCAGAGCAATGGTTGAAGTTAATATTTTGGACAAAGAATCAGATTGGTTTGGTTGGTTTGTTTTGTTTGGTATTAACGTCCTTTTCAACTGCTATGGTCATTTCAGGACGGCGTTATAGGGGCCGCAAATTTTGCCTCGCAAGGGTTCTTTAACGTGCAGCCGGCAAGCGACTACACGGGACCAACGGCTTTATTTCGCTTCCGAAGGGAGTGCGTGATCTCAGGATTTCCCCCCTGAAAAAAAAGAATCAGATTCAAATTATAAACTAGATGTGACTGAGCAAGTTATCATTACCAAAACGAACTTAAAAAGTGATCAAGCTAGGTAACGATTGATCCAATTTTGAATTTTATTTTTCAATTTTAAACTTATTATAGGGTCTACTAGATGCAAATATATATAAGTCGCATCGATATAGCTTGTCCTATATTAACATATTGAAAATCGATCATCAGTAATTAAGATTTTTCGATTGTATCCGTCGGAATATTGACCACTGGTAAATATAAAAATTTATTGATTTTTTTTTGTGTACTATTAAACTGTGTTGGTTCCATTTTTCTGTGACTCGCCATTTTCGAGATACAGCGTATTTCGAATTTTGGACTGTATCTCAGGAATTAGTGGTCTCACAGAAATTTAGAGGCGATATTCGCAATCGGCGATGTAAGGCGCATTCATTTCATACGAGGATAGATTAAAAAAAAAGGGTTACAAGGATAATAAAAAATTATCTATTAATAATAGACAGAAAATACAAAAGGGAATTAAGAGGCATACTTGCCGATCACTTTTTTACATAATCAAAAAATCTATTTAGGCATTTATCTGAACGCAGGACCAACTTGTTTAACCCTGCTTGGTAGATTTCACGTCCCTGCCCATTAAGCCTGTTCTCGGAAGCTGTTTTCACATCACTGTCTGAAGAGAACCATGTTCCCCGTCGATCATTTCCAATCATTTCTTCAACGCGTACCGTGTTGATTTCTGTCATTGAAGAACTTGGGTGGCCGCTCGCTGCCCTATTGCGTTTTCCCACATCCTCTCTGCCCATTTGAAAAGAGCGACACCATTTCGCTACATGTTGTCTGCTCATTGCTTCTTCACTACAGTAAACTCCGTGTAATTCGAATTCAAACGGACCTACAAAAAATTCGAATTAGGCGATAATTCGAATTCTGCGATATTGGTCACACTAACTTAAAAACTGTGTTTTGGATTATGGGTAATCAGTACATATAAATTATACAAATTCCTGTATATCTATATTACATTAAATCTATGGTAAATTGTACCTGTATTTTGTGTTTCAATAAAATAAAAAATAATTACGTACTGGCTAGATTTTAAGCTATCGAAATGAAAAACAAAGTTAATTGAGAGAGAAGATAAACCTAAAAACTGTGAGAGCTACATGTATTTACAATTCTGAAGTCTTCAAAAATATTTACGCCTGGTCACCTAAATGTGATGTGCTGGAGTCCTTATGAAACTGAGCACAACCCCTAATATACCTGCTTATACTTAAACAGAGATCCTTAATCCTAACGAGATGCGACAACAAGCAAAAATCTCATAGCAAACTTGATATGGCAAAAATACCCGTGGTGCCATCTCATAACAAACGCTCAAATGGCAAGAGAGCATTCGCAAGTATCGTGATCTTGTAACTAACCTCTGCCTTGTCACCGTTGCCGTCTGCTTTCCGTGCTCTGAAGACGTTTTGATGACGTCAGATATCGTCAAGACCTACAGCGCCATCTGGCAACTAACCTGCGCAGAAGAAAACTGCGCGAACCATTTCGCATATACGGATTATCGCATCTCGTTAGGATTAAGGATCTCTGTACTTAAAGCACCAATGGAAAGCTAGCGCCAAATCTCGAAAGCTTTCCATTTGACTGTGAATTTCTGATGTGGACACATTCTTTGTCCATAAGAAACGAATCATGGCTCCACCTCCAAGCGATGTTCTAAAGATGTAAGTATTAATGAAACGTATCAGCAAATATAAAAAATTAATTTATTTGTATTGCTCAATTAGAAACTTCTTATCCTTCTTTATAAATATACTTAACAGCAATAAGAGACCATAATATGAATTTAATAAAATTAATCGTTAAATATAAAATTAATCGTTAAATCCGGATAACATGCCTATAATGAAGAAATCATACCAAAAAATCATTTTTGTAAAAAAAATCTTTATTGTTACAACATTTGATATCTTTATTGTAAAAAACGTAAAATGAAGCTTATATTATTCCATATCCGCAAATTCAGATTGGTTCTTTCCAAACGAACAAGTACAATTGGATTTGGCATCTGATTGGTTTTTCGTGTATAAAAATGGGCATTTCCATGCGTTGATCATAAGTCGCACTATTCTCACCCATGCATAGTTCAATTTGTCTAGTTCTATGAAGAATTCTACTACAAACAAGTAAACAGCCGAGTCACAAGTAATGTGACCACTTGTTAATATCCGGAATAACCACCATGTGCAGCTCGGACAGCGGTTAGACAGACTAGGAGAGACTCAATGAGATGTTGGAAAGTGTTCACAGGGATGTTGAGTCATGCAGTTCAGTTAACAGCTGTTGGAGGGTGCGAGGTGAAGTATCAATGGTGCGAGGTGAAGTATCCGAGGAATTTGGGGGCCAGGAAAGTAGAGTAAAGTCTTCTTCGTGCTTTTTAACCTTCACATACAATTACAAGAGTATACTATGTCATATTGTTCATATTGTCTACTGGAAGATACCATCATGCCTAGGAAAATCCATGTCCATGTATGGGAGTACATGGTCAGCAAGGATCGATACGTACTTAAATCGATTCTTATTGTCATCCACAATGTTGAGTGCACCCAGAGAATGTCATGAAAACATTCCCAGATCATAACGCTGTCTCAGTCAACTTGTTGCCATCCACAAATGGTTGGAGGGTGTTTGTTTTCTGACGTTTCTTGCCGTAAGCGTCAGCGTCCATCCGTCCGATGGAGCTAAAAATGTGATTCACCTGAAAAGGCAAGCTTTTGCCAATCAATAGAAGTCCAGTGTCGGTACTGCCTTGCAAATTCCAGCTTCTTCCACCGATACACAGTCGTTTGCATAGGTGCTGTTACCATCCGTCTGCAGCCTCATATGCAGCAACGTTCGTTGAATATCTGGATATCAGCAACGTGCGGAGCCTCATACACAACAACTTCTATTCCGGATACACTTGGGGTATATACCCGTTTAATTGGGCAGTAAGTTGCTCCACTCTAGCACGTCGATTCGCTAAAAAACATCGCCTCAGCTGCCGTTCCCTTCTTTCATATATTGCTGGAGGAGCACCACAATTTCCACATCGCGTAGTGCGATTTTGTCATGCGCAGTACACTTTTACCACAGCAGCACGCGAACAGTTCACAATTCGCAGTTTCTGAAATGATGCCAACTTTGACCCTTTTTGTACGTCTAATAAATCGCTCCGTTTCTGTATTGCAATAATTGAAATTTTTTGTATGCCTACAACACATTTCGTATGACACATCATTTATTGCCTCATTTATTTAGTGCCTTCTGCGATTGGTTTTTTAAAGCTAACATTACAAATAGGAAGTGGTCTCATTAATGTGACTCAATTGTTTATAAACAAACTTCAATAATCAAGTAATTATCTGAAATAAACGAATGACAATAATATTTTACAATCTAGTTTGAGGCTTGATTCATAACATCAGGGTTTCCCTTTTATTATCTGAAAATCCCAACCCCGGATAATACGAACCAAATGTTTGGTCTCTTGTGATTCATAATAACGAGGTTCGATTGAATATAATATGAATACGCATATAATATGTATATGAATATGCACCCATGTAAAAGATGCCAATTAAAATTCATGATAGTCTTGCGTATAAGCTTAACTTTTAATTGCAAACTGATTCTAGCTTTGCCACTGGAATCTTTGTTGTTCTTAATCTCCACACGTCTACTTTTGTCATTCTACATTTGAAAAAGCACAGATGCCTGGAAGGAGTTTTTGAAATTTTCTACCATGTTTTGCACATCGTTTGCTTTAAAATTATATGTATTTATGGCTAGTTGATGATCGATTTTGCCTGAAAGACCAATGGAAAACCAGATGCAATTAAAATGCAAATTTTCTACATCCCTGAGCTTATCTTGTTATAAGTGTACTACATTATCTCAGACGTTTCCTATTTCTGTCATTTCCTTATTTATGCCATTGGCTGTTTTCCGGCAAATATTTTAATATTTAAATTTAAGCGACATTGGAGTTACATACAAGGAAGAGTTTTCCTTTCCAAAGGATTAGTAGACCGAGAGTAAATGCACGCATATGAACTCCAACAGCCCTTAGCGATTGAGGTCATCGCCCTTATTATTCAGCCATATTCTCTGAATAACTTTTTAGAAATAAGTCACATATTTGATATGGTTAGTAAGTGAAATTAATGTTATGTATTTTGCAGAAAAATTCACGTAAAATGGGAAAGCTAAAAACTTATTAAATTCCAACCGTTAATCTCATTAAACTTTTGAATATGTTCAAATCGACTATTACATTTTAAAAGAATAAAAAGGTTTTTCAGTATTAATTCAGGTAATTGTAATTACTGAATGAAAAGTCATGACATTTTCAAAGCGTGGAAAACTTCCGCCACAATCCTAGTTAACATAGAAATGCAGCGACGATGCTATGCTATTAAAATTCTGGGGAAAACTTACATATTTGCATTATATAATTCATAATATACTCCCAATTATTTCCTGTAATTTTAAACAAGAAAATTGAAACAGACAGTGTCGGAACAATACTATTACGCCACTCGTTCATAAAGAATAAGGGGAAAACCTCTTATTCGACCTTAAACCCATTGGCTTTGAAGCGCAATTATCTATTATCAAAAATTTATACTAATTATTCAACTTGATTATTCCAGGCCAAGGCTAGGCATTCGTTGTTTAGCTTTTAATGTTCTCAAAAAAATGTATGTATAGTTGCTTTGTAGGTTTTATACGAAGAAAAAAAAATCGAATAGTTACTAAATGCAAATTTAAAAAATGTTGTTGTAGGTTTTAAAGTACCTGAGAGAGAGAGAGAGAGAGAGAGAGAGAGAGAGAGAGAGAGAGAAGCAGGAATCAAAACAACATTGCATGTTGCATTAGGACAATAGAACTTTACATATAGCGGTTCTTCTAAGGTAATTGTCGGAACAAAAATTGGTTGCACCATTTTTGTGTGACAGGTTGAAGATCAAAATAATCGCGTAATCGAGACAATTAAATTTTGATTGAGAATTCACGTTAAAAGACCGTCACGCAGAAGATTGGTTGAAAAGAGTAGGCTTCCTCTAAGCGTTATGCATAAAAAGAACCGAACTTTAATCTTAGTTTGCTGTTTATTCTTTTGTATTTAAGGTTTTTATTTAATAGGCATGATTCAAAATGAGCGGGTGAATATTGCAACAGTGTTAAAAATCTAAATTGCTAATTAAGTTGTTACAGTATTTAAAGGTTGCAATTATGTTGTAAGTGCTTACCTTCCCTCTGCCTCAAAAATAATTTATTCTTCAATTGTCCTATCGATTTTTTTATGTTCCTCGTGGTGGAAATTGCAATGGAATGCTTGTCCTTTCTCCTTAATTGATAATTCTGCTTATTAACTTTAAATCATTTGGCAAAGTTTAGATTGGAAATACGATAAAAGCTCCCTTTAATGCTCAATAGCAGGCTTTTTTTTGTATACTAGGAATTTAATTAGTTAATTAATGTACGTTTCAAGTTTTTTTTTTAGGAGATCTTAAATATGGTAAACATTTTCTATTTTTATCATCCTCTTATAAATTCAAGGTTTAAACCCAATTAAAATACTGCTGGGTTAAAAATATCACTTGTTAAAAGCTTACAATTTGTATATTTTATTAAATGTAGTAGTTCTGGAAATGCAGTTTTGTCCCACCCTTTATGGCACAAATAAGCCATGTTTAAAAATTATGCATAAATCATTGAATTCAGTCAAAATTTACAGTATATTCAGTTGCTTTCAGTTAATGATTTTGTATTCAGTAGTCTTTATGAGTAAGTATCGACTGTTTAGGACACGTTGTTCTAACTCAGAAAACTTTTCAGTAGAGTAAAATTAAGTTTGAATCATCACATGGACTTTGTTTATTGGTCAAATAACATCAAAATTGTACACAATATACAGGGTGTAAATTTTAAGTTGACAAAGCAGAATAACTCGAAAAATAAGCTTCACACGAAAAAATGCGTAGAATCCAAAGTTGATTATTTTCGAGGGGGCATCTGCTGGTGCTAAAATTAGCCCACCCCCCCCGGCCCCTGGGGGTGGGGCGGGGGGCAACTTTAAAATTTCAAATGGGAACCCCTATTTTTTATTGCAGATTCAGGTCCTACATAAAAAACTACGTACATTTTGTCTGAAACATTTTTTTTTATTTTTGGTAGATGGCGCTGTAATTCAAGAAAATCCATTTTCTCATTTTTGCGTGGAAATGGTTACGGAGAAATAAAAAATACTTATTTACTTCGTAAATTTTGCCGCAAAGTTATTATTTTATTATTTTTTGCCGCGGATTAGGATAATTTTGTTTTGTTTCGTGGTCATGAGGCCACACAACTTTATAATTATCAAACAAATCAACTGATTAGCTAACTAACTAACCGAACATCCTACGTACTAACGAGTGAACTCATTAACTAACAGAGTAAAAAAGTAAAAGACTGTGTAAAGATGAAGTTATTCCCGTTTAAGATTTGGTGGTCCTTAAAAGGACCGATTGTTTTCGTTTTATTTTTTCTTATTTGCAAATACTTGCAAGTAAATGAATTTCGGGGTGCTTGTATTTCCAGTGAGTCCCCTCGCCTCTCACTTTCGGCCTGCTTGTTGTCCTTAAATCCCTTGCATCTCGCCGTTTTATGAAATTAAATGTTCAAATTGATGACCTCCAACTTCGATGCATTTATTGACTCGTTTTGTAAATTCCTGAACACATCTTGATAACATGTCTGGTGTAATTGCAGCGCAAGCATCTCTTATTCTTTGAATCATGTTTTCGCGAGTGGTTGGCGTTTCCTTATAAACGATATCTTTGAGGTAACCCCATAAGAAAAAATCTGGCGATGTAAGGTCAGGCGATCTGGCTGGCCAATTCACAGGACCTTCCCTGCCGATCCAGCGACCATGGTAAAGTCGATGTAGTACTTCGCGCGCTACTAATGAATAATGCGCTGGACAACCATCATGTTGAAACCACATGTGTTGTCGAAGTTCAATACTCAGGTCTTCAAGTAGATCTGGTAGTTCATTTTCAAGTAGGTTACGATATTTGTTGCCATTCAAATTACCGTCTATAAAATATGGACCGATAAGTTTATCGCCAATTATCCCACACCAAACATTAATTGACCAAGGTCGCTGATGGTTGACTTCTCGAATCCAGTGTGGGTTCTGTTCACTCCAGTAATGCATGTTATGTCGATTAACTTCCCCGTGGTTTGTGAATGTTGACTCATCGGAGAAAAGAACTCGTGCAAAAAAATGTTGGTTTGTTTGCATCTGCTGAAGTGCCCAGTGACAAAACGTTAGACGGTTTTGGTGGTCATTGCCATGTAGTTCCTGATGCATAGATACATGATATGGATGAAATTTGTGGAGCTTCAGCATTTTCCAAACACTCATATGTGAAATTCCTGATTGCCTTGATATTTCTCTTGTGCTCGCATGTGGATTATGAGCCACAGCAGCTAGGACTGACACTTGATTGTTTTCTCCACAAACAGTAGCTGCACGGGTTCTTTTTTTCTGGTTCACACTACCTTCCGCAGTAAATTGTTTAATAACTCGAACAAAAGAAGACCGTGATCGCGTTTGGCCAGGAAAACGCTGAGCATAAAGCGCGACTGCATTATCAAAATTTCTCCCACTTTCTCCATAAATGTACACCATCTCAATTTTTTCTTCCACAGAAAGATAATTCATAATGTAAATTCAAAAGCAATACGGCGTTGTACACTCACAAAAACAGTTGAAAAATTACAATCTTTTCTTCTAAAGATCAGAATTTAAAATGTAAACATTCTGAAAAAAATGCCAATGTTTACGTTATTTGTTTGTTGACGAAATGTCTTCAAATTACATTGTAGTTAAAACAATGTAGGAATCGAAATGAATAATAAATTAGTTATTTCCACGCAAAAATGAGAAAATGGATTTTCTTGAATTACAGCGCCATCTACCAAAAATAAAAAAAATGTTTCAGACAAAATGTACGTAGTTTTTTATGTAGGACCTGAATCTGCAATAAAAAATAGGGGTTCCCATTTGAAATTTTAAAGTTGC
The DNA here is from genome assembly GCA_023313115.1 of Rhysida immarginata. NCBI lineage: Eukaryota > Metazoa > Arthropoda > Chilopoda > Scolopendromorpha > Scolopendridae > Rhysida > Rhysida immarginata. The sequence goes on from JAHWFO010002284.1 coordinate 4,532,702, forward strand.
CCCCCGCCCCACCCCCAGGGGCCGGGGGGGGGGTGGGCTAATTTTAGCACCAGCAGATGCCCCCTCGAAAATAATCAACTTTGGATTCTACGCATTTTTTCGTGTGAAGCTTATTTTTCGAGTTATTCTGCTTTGTCAACTTAAAATTTACACCCTGTATATTTTGGATATATAAACATATCATGTTTCTATAAAAATATTAGACTATATTATTTTTATAGAATTTGTTTTCATTATCAAGATAGAAATGGAGAAAATTATTTAAAATGTTGAATGTAGACAAAATTTGAGCTTAATAATTCTTTTTCCTGTTTAATTTTCATAATGGTATAAGGTAATGAAAATCACATTCCACATTACATTTTAAAAAGTTTATTTGCACACTGAATGGATACACTTTTGCCATTTTGTTACAGTATCGATAATAACTTCTCTTAACCCTTAAATATGCACAGAATGGAATCTATTGTAAAAAAACCCTATATTTTCTTTAAAGCAAAACCCCAAAAGATCTTATCTTCTCGTGAAAAGAATATATACAGTGATTTCATGTCGATACGCGGGATACTTTAAATTTCATACGAGGAGTTAGTACACTACGGAACTGAACACAAATTAATTTGATTTTTACCAACGATATATAATGAGCTTTATATCGTTGGTTTTTAGTGATAAAATATTTTCAATGCTTTTATGATTGGAAAAAATCTCAATTTTCACAAAAAGTGGTGTTAGAACAACCAGTTTGTAAGCAGTCACAAAAAATGTTCATCATAGTTGCCACGTTATAAAATGTACAAAGTGATTTATATCTAAACGTTACCTTTCTTGAATGAATTGATGAATTCAAATTGTTCTTTTCCAATACTAATTGCAACATTATAGTCTAATGGTTCCTTTAAAAAGTTTATCTTTCATAATCGTCTGAAAGCCTGTTTTGTTATCATACCCAGGGAAAGGAAAACATCAGAAGATACAAAAATTATGAGCTTTTATGTACTTATCGCATCCTTGCTTCAAAAGTGACACAACGCATGGTGCAACCTCTCAAAAACCTCCTTTTTCGACTTGTCACCATGATTGAGTAGGAGAAACGATATTTGACCAGTCATCAAAAGTGTAGTTCTTTAACTTCATAACTGACCATCAGAGGACAGTTGTCTCACCTTAACTGTTCGGAGTTTATTATTGTCAAATACAGTATTACCTCGTTAATACGTTGACCGCTTAATACATAATATCGCTTAAAACGTGTTTTTCTTTTGGTCCCTTCCCCTTGAAAGCAATTTCTATGTAAATTCAGCCCGTTATTATTTTTTTCACTGATCCCGGAAAATACGTAATTTTTGGCTCAAAAAATTAAGAAATTCATTCTAGGAATCTTAAAATTTTTGCAATGTGTTTGCAGAATTTTTTTTAGTCATGCGATAGTCAATGATGTTCCGCGAATTCTGATTGGTTCTATTGGACGTCAATGTGTATTCTGATTGGTTCCCTATGTGTGTATAAACATGTTCCTTGATAAATGATATTCAGAATTTCAATTCTTCACAGCCCTATTCACAGCATTTTTGTACCACTCTTGTCAGGATTGAGCTTTTTCATTTCGTTAAATTTCATTTTTATTATCGACATGTCGGCATCACAGAATAACTTACGCGATCTTACGCGGGACCAGACATTAGACATTTTGGATACTGCAAGGAATTCAAGCATGAAGAGGACGAAATTGGCAAAGACTCTTAACATCCCTTATACAACTCTGTTAAAGATTCTTAAAAATGAAGAAAAAATTAGGCAGCAAGCGGAATCCGGTGGGAATTCGCTGGTCCGGCAATGTCGCACAGGAAATCAAGTGGAAGACAGTGATGAAGAAGGCACAGACATTATCGAATAGTCTGTGCCTTCAAATAGACGTATGTTGTCAATTTTAGACGAAATTCGGTCGTACCTTCTGTACACTGATAATGCCTCACCTGGTCTTTTAAACTGGCATTGTACTTTAAAGAATGTAGTTTCTAATAATTATATACAATCATGTAAACAGATTCAAATAACAGTTCTTTCCAGAAATAAATACATAAAATAAATAAAGACTTTTGAGTTTATCAGCGAATGGACAAACAATTTTTCAATCCCGGATAATACGTAATCCTGGATAATACGTAGTTTTTGCTCAGTCTCTTGAAACACGTATTAACGGGGTTTATATTGTACATTCTTATGTTAATGAGTTATTAATAAAAATAACATTAATGTTATACGTTGGTTTCAGAGCGTAAATAAATATTTACAAAATATTAAAAAAAGAAAATCGTTAAAAAATGTCTGTTAAGAAAGCCATGAACAGAAATCTGTTTCAAACTATATTCCGTGAAAATTTTTCATTGACATCTAAACACCCTGTAGATAAATAATCAAAGTGTTCCGTGAAAATTTTAGGATTTATTAAGTGTTCCCTCATATGAAGCGCTAGTGTAGTTGTCATTCGTTCGACGAATGAGATGTATATAGAAATTTACTAGTGATTGGAAAAAAAAACCAACTTTACTCAATATTATATGAACATTTCATATATCCAGTTTAATTGTAATTTTAATAAATATTTGAAATTGTTTAAAGACTACGTTGACCCCTTATTGTATATATCATCTATCAGAAATTTACGAGACAGAGTTCGAAATGTAACCTTAATGTTACATTGACATATTACATAGTAATATAATTTTTGACTCTTCTTCGCATATATTTCAAAAAGAGGTAATAAGCACTGTATGTAACTCCATGGATAAACTAATATTGGCATTAGTGATTTTATTTTCTTTATTTTTAATTTTGTATCCACTGATGGATAAGGCGCAAGCCAAAAGGCTTCAATTAGACGATTGTCTTCTCGCGTCAAATTATTTCTTCACAAGATAAATTACAAATGCCCATTGTCATTAATTATGTGGACTCGGCGCATAGCGTCGTTGGCATACTCTACAAAGCATAGGTTGCGTAACTTGAATGTCTTATAAGTTCTTCTCTCGTTCCGACGAGAGTTATTTGTACAGAGTAATCAGAATTACCATCTCTGTTTTAAAGAACAATTGAATTCGAGTGGCGGAACTCGAAAATATCGCGAACGTGAAGTTCTATTAAATGGCAAATCAGCTAGTGAAACTTTTCAGATAATTAAATGGCGCAGCAAGAATTGGCTGTTGCTACACGACAACGACTTTGCACAAATTGGCGCCGCAACAGGTCGTGGTTTTGCCACTCTCCCGATACGGATATCGCATCATACGATATTTTTTTTTGCCCACATGAAAGAAAAGCTATGTGGACCTCCTTCAGTTGTCTAAGGAGGTTATCACTGCCACTAGATCGTCATTTGTCTTACTGCCCCCTGGACTAGTAGACAGGGGCTTACCCCAATTTAACTATGCCACAAGAGCGGCCACACGGAATAACCGAGCCACTTGTTTGTGTCCAATAATCGGAGCTCTGCTGTATTGCCAGAAAGTGCGACAAAATCAACAATCACGACCCTAGTAGTATGATCTATAAAACGAAATTTGTTCTCAAATTTGACATATCGATAATATTCTTTGTAATCTAATTATATAAAGCTAAAGAAATTCGCTCTCCAATCTTGCCTTATTTGTTCTAGAGACACATATTGAGACGAAGCCTAATCAGAACTGTTGACAGAAGCCTCTAGTACAGTATTTTGAAGAAAGAGGATATAAGTTAATATATTTTAGGTTTTTTTTGTTTATTTTTTGTTTCTTAATCACTTTATTTTAATCGATAGATGCAGATTTCTTAGTTCTTTATTGTGATGATTAAGAGAATAGATTTTGTAAAAATATTCCAAAAATATAAATCTCATTGCCATATAAAATTGATATTTTTTACAAGTAAAAAAACTTATTTATTTACATATTATAAAACAAATCAGTTATAATAAATCTTAAAAATGAATAAAGTTTAAAAGCAAATCTTATTTTAATAATTTTTCAGAAATTTGACAATAATTATCACTAAATGTCTTTTAAAATATTAAATTTTTTATTAATTTTCGATAGAGAATTGGCGTTATTTTGCGCACTTATTCCAAATCCTATAAATAAAAACAAATCGAACTCAACGAAAATGTCTTTTTTTTTCCTGTCAGTTGGCAAAAAAGTAATGCTTCTATTTCTCTTTTTTTTTCTTCTATTAGATAATCGTTATATTTTCCTTTTTCTCCCCCTAAAAAATTGTGTGCAGGCCTCGAAGATAATAAAAATTAAACGGATTCTGTTAAATTCTTTATAGCAATTTCGGCTTTCCCATTGCCTTTTTTTTTCTTTTTTGCTATTTTTTCCAACTGTTTTGGGTGAAGTTGAAGGGTATTGACGGAGAAGGAAGTGCGTGAAACAAGAGGAGTTCGGTGGTTCCTTAAGTTCTTTCTCGATCTTTCTGCGGCTTTTCTGCTTCCTTCTTTCCCTGGGCTTCATCGATTGAGGAAAACGTCGTTCGTCTTTGGTGCATCTTTTTACAAGTGCAACCCATGGCTAATGAGTGGAAGATGAACGGCAGCCAATAAGGGTTTTTCTTTTCGAACCGAACGCGGAAGAAAGGAAAGGAGAGTGAAAGCAGTGATGGGCACGAAACATGAAAATTGAAAGCGAAGCTGAAATTCACTTCTCCACCCTCCCCCCTCTTAATTTAAATTATAGGAACGAAAGGTTTAGCAGATGGAGAGATGGAGAAAAATGCGAAAATCGTTAATGTAAATGAAACCCTAAGGAAAAGATTGTGGGGAAAAATAATAATAAAATAAGGAGGAAAAAAGAGGAGGAGGGGCTAGATTAACGGACATAATGTTCTTTCTTTTTCTTTTATTTTCGCTTCTTTATTTTTTTTTTTTGAATTTTTTTCTTAAAGAAAACTCATTAGGAATGCGAATTTATAATTTTCCCTGATTCAATTCTCGATTGCGATAACAGTTTTAATCGAAATTTGATAGCAGTCCGTTTTGTTAATGCTAGGTAGGTTACCAAAATTTGGGTTTTAAAAACATTTTACTTGTAAATACATGGAGAAAAGTGACGTGTTTTTCCAAAAAAAAACCATTTTTTTTTACTATAAGCTAATTTTTATAGAAATATAAGTTATTTCTAAAGTAGGGGTTAATTCATGAAATAAGTTTAAAACTTTTTTTACTCTTAGAACAGCTTAGCAATGCGGGAGATTTATATCGTCAAATTGATCAAAAGTGATGGGAAAACGTTCAATAAAATTCATCCTCATAATTAACCTGTTTATTGATTAATAAAGTGATAGATAGGATCATATTTAGAAATCCGTGGCTTTCCACTTACATAGAAACTTATTGTTATTTGGAAAAGGAATAGGCAGTAGATTCAATCAGTTCACTGTCTTTCAGCACCCCTATCGGAGATTATGAAATCAGAATCAATACAAATCTCAGGCTGGAAAATTTATAAAATACTCAACATTCCTACGATTTCTTACGGGTTCCTATGGCAACTAAACATAAAATATTTAACCTAAAATATTTAATTTTAGACTCAACTCGAAATAAAAACATACTGTAAATATTTCACTCTCTCTTGAAGAAACTATATGATTTAAATGTAATTTATCTATATAAAAACGAATTTAAAGTACACGGTGTGATCAAAAGTTTCCGAACAACCCTCCGAAGCAATGTTACGTATCCTAATTTACATATTTATGACGTCTAAGGTAATATAAACATGCCTTACTGGACTCATTTTTGGTTCATATTGTTGCAGTGTAGATCGCTCAACACAGCTCAGTGAATTTCAACGTTTGGAATGGTCTACAGATCACAGAAACTATAACATGGAACAATGAAAGCATATCTTATGGAGCGATGAATCTCGGTTTACCTTCTGGCAATCAGAAGATTAATTTAAAATCTGATGGATGCACGGAAAAGATTCATAATGGTGACCACTGTGAAATTCGGAGGAGGCGGTGTCATGGTATAGGCTCGTTTTTCATGATTAGAATTGGGACAATCTTGCAACTTCAGGCTATTTTCAATTTAACGTCTTTTAAGCGACTTTTCGGCGTCTTCGTACTTTCTGAGTTTTTACAGCGACTTTATGATACCTGGACTCGTTTTCCAATTATCTACTTTGATGTGCACGCGTCTTTCAGACGGCTTTGCCAGAACTGGCGAGGTTTGATTTCCGAGCGATTTTTAGGTCTCTTTTTCAGATTTAGATAATCAGGTGCAATCTATTTCTCTATGCATTCTACTGATGGTCTTCGCCAATTTAGATGGAGAATCATCGCTGCTGTAACTGCTGTTTTCCAACACGGTTTTAGTGACTTTTATGATGTGACCATTCCTGTACCAAATGGCAATGCTCCTTATCACAAAGAGGAATGGTTTGAGGACCATGAGTTGAAAAAATGGACTGAGCTCTGATATAAATCCCATTTAGCATCTTATGAATGAATTAGAGCGACTACTATGGGCTGAGCCACATTGCCAAGCATATATAATTACAAGTTTTAAAAAGGATGGAAGAAAACTCATAAAGTTTAATTGAATCTAGAAGTTCAATATTACAATCATTTTCGTAAAATAATTGTTGCATGCAAAATTATAGTTGTCCGAAAATCTTTGATCATCATTATTTACAATTTTCAAAAGAAATTAATTTAAAAAATTATAGCAAAAATAAATGAAATAATTCTACAAATAAAAGTCGATAAACATTGTGTCTTCATTATATAGTTAGCAACTGTCCACAAAGATTACAAATAACAATTTTTTGAAACACATATATTGTGGTTTCTGTCTCCTGAAAGATTTCTTGGGACAATTCACTCAAACCATTTTAGCAAAGACGATTCAGTTACTTACTTATTTAGTTTTCAAACCCGCTTATCCGATAGGGTCGTGGGGGCAGCAGCCCTATGGAGGATCTCCAGCAATCGCGATCTTCCGCTATCAGGCGAATGTCCTCCTTGGTAATACCCAAACGACTCGAACCCAGATTCTCCATGTAATCTAGCCACCTGGTTTTAGGCCGACCCCTTGATCTCTTACCCACCGGCTTGGAAAATAACAACTGCCTAGGAAGACCAGTTTGCGGCTTCCGTGTCACGTAGCCATACCAGCGCAACTGAGATCTCTCAATGCGGAGAAGTAGCGGCTCAACACTTAGACTCCCTTATTGTGCTGCTGTGCACTCTATCTAGTAGGGTAATACCTGCCACATTTCTCAGAAATCTCATTTCGGCCGCTTGTACCCGCGATCGCACTCTTTCGGTCATTACCCAAGACTCATGACCATAGATGAGAATGGGGACAAAGATAGATTTGAAGACGGAGAGCTTGGCTTTGTTTCCCCACTCGCGTTTCGTTACCACGGATCGCCACAGTTCACGTCTGACACAGCTTGCTGCACTGATCCGAGCATCCAATTCTTTTTCCTGCCGCCCATCACCCGTGAATGCAATCCCGAGACACTTGAACTTTTCGCTAACATGGAGAGCGCACTGAGCAGGCTGTCTTGAAAGGACCAGAACTCAGTCTTAGCCACACTGATCTTCATCTCAGCTTCTTCACATTTGGCTGCAAACCGGCCTAGTGCATGCTGAAGGTTAGTGCGAGAAGACCCAACGAGGACAAGGTCATCAGCAATGAGCAACCTCTCCACCAAATACTCGCCCACACAAACACGCTCATCGCCTCGGCTGCCCTTGTCTACCCAGTCCATAAAAATAATGAACAAGAGGGGCGGCAGTTAGCACCCTTGGCGGAGTCCAACACCCACGGTGAACGGTCTCGACTTAATGCCATTTATCAGAACGGTCTTGACACACATCTGAGAGCTTTCGTTCAGAGACATGATAGCAACCAGTAATTGCCCAACCACTCAATATCGGCCTCGGTGGCTCAGTGGTTGCATGATCGTCTCTGATGCCCGAGGATGCGGGTTCGACCCCGGGCGAGGACGACGAAGATTTTTTCAGGGGGAAAATCCTGAGATCACGCACTTCCTTCGAAAAGGAAGTAAAGCCGTTGATCCCGTGTAGTCGTTTGCCGGCTGCACGTTAAAGAACCTCTGCGAGGCAAAATTTGCGGCCCCTATAACGCCGTCCTGAAATGACTATAGGAGTTGAAAAGGACGTTAATACCAAACAAACCAACCAACCCATCTACTTCATACTCTTACAATACTTGCCAGAACTTCTCTCGAGGAACTCTGTCATATGCTTTTTCGAGGTCCACAAAGCAAGCGTAGACATCTTTTACACTCACTCAGGATTTCTCAAAGATTTGCCTTAGAGCGATTCTGTTTAAAATAAAAATCAAAAATTAGTAATCACCATAGTTCCTATACTAAAATCTTATGGGCATTTGGTTACAGCTTTACCATGACGTGAATGAACCGTCTTTGCCTTCTTTCAAGCTCTTCTTTCAAGCAGAATCTTCCCAGGAACATTTTATTTCACGCATGTAGAAATTCTCTGGAAGCGTACCAGCTCTGTGATTAAATTTCGAACCAATTCAATAGTTTGAAATGCTGCACTAGACTTTACATGATCCTAAATGAATTTGAATAGCTTTAACATATTGAAGATGTATATTATAAATGGCTACATCCCGACAAATTGATATGACCATGGTAATCATATAAACAGGAACTATAGTCATCGAGATTTCTGCATTTCATTTATCTGACCATTTCATCTTTTGATTGCATCTATATCGGTATTTTTCTAAGGGAATGTAATTTGAGTTATATATGCATAACTAATTGAAACATTCAGGCTAATAGTATGAGTGGATAATTAACTTTAGTTTATTGTTTATTTAAATTAGTTAAAATATACCGAACTATTAGGACATCTTTATATAAAAATGAACAATTTGGTACGATGAAATAAGTAATTTGAGAACTTTTAAACTAGTACAAAACTCTAGTCTTATTGCACTGAACTTTTTCAGGATAAACTGTAATTCACTTCAAAGGACAATTTTAATTGTCGCATAATCGGAAGCAAAATGAGATGTAAATATGAATGAACTTTATAAGAGAAACTACAAAGTTTAAAATTAAATTCGTAAATCTTTAATATTGTTAGAATTAAAAGTTTGCATGGATTAAGAAATTAGAAGAGTGGGTCTTATATAACATTCCAAATGGATTGCAAAACTAAGCCATAGTTCTCATTTGTTAGAGTCTAGATAAAGATCACCCTAAAGATCATTTCGGCTTTTAACTTAATGCGTTGGTTTTACTCATTGCCCGTGCATTATGTACAGAGTTTTATTTTCTGATGCCCCCCATTTACTCAAATGGGTTTTGTTGTTCGATCTTAATACGGTTTTGCAACGTCCGCTCTTTAATTGCTTGAACTCATTGCTCAAGATTACATACCGTAACAGAATCAAAGCTGCTAAAAGCCTTTTGTGCAACGCTGGCCGGGACTATCTTGGCGTAGCCTAACCTCAGCCACCTTAAATGTCTTGCTGTATTAGGGTGGTTCAAAGCGATTGAGTCCAAGAATAAAATTTTATCTCCAACCACTACAAAGTACGCTGCGGCGGTGGAAGCATTGTCCATTGTAACCCTGCGGTAATTGGATTACAGGCCGCGCGTCGAGCTTCGAGCCTTACGCAATAACAGCGGAATCTCTTTTGCTAGCAGCTAATGTATAGATTAGCGATGAGAGAAACTCACCAAGTGCTTTTGAATAATTAATTCCTGTTTTGGTATTCATCGCTTTCCGTTTTCTTCGTGAGTAATGGAGTTTCGCACTCCATGCATTTTCTGCCTCAATTCTATTCTTCTTCATTAATTAATGCTTGCTTTTAGCAGGCCCGAGTGAAATTTGAAAAGTGTTTTATAGGAAAACACTTGAATGGAAGTCGTTGTGTTTCACACTCCGTTAAAAGTCGTTGTTTAAGAATCATTGTCTTGGTGGCTGACCCCGAAGCGTCGAGAGTTTTCCATGCGAACACGTAGAGTGAATTAATTTTCCCTCCCTCTCCCCGAGAATAGAAGTTGTTACACCGCAGGTAGAATTAAATAGCGTGCACATACATAGCGTAAACAGATATTTAATATGATAAATAGAAATTTCAGTTTTTCATTTCAACAATGATATCAATGAGGCCTGTAGCTTAAATGTTGCAGATCAACAGAACAAGGCTGTAGTCTATCTAGAGAGAGCAAAGAAGACTAATTAAAATTGAATCTCTACTTCCCTAATGGTACTTTTAAAAAATTTATAATACGCAAGCTTCTCCTTAATTAATAGAAAGCACGAGTATCTGTTTTTTTTATCTGTTTTTTTTTTTCTGCTCTCTAAAGTTATCAAATATGTAGTCCTTTAACAAAGTAGCGCAGTAAGCTCATTTTTTCTTTGTTCATAATATAGTATGTATAAGTTATTTTAATTAGACAAATTCTTAAAGAAAATATTCAGAATATTTGGTACGAGGGTAAAAAATGTTAGCACCATTTTGAATCATTAAATTTAGAGTAGAATAGCATGAACTAAATGAAAATAAGTATTTTTTTGTTTCATTAAAAAGAAAGCGTTTAATTAAGTAATCTTTTACACTTAATAAACAATTTAAAAATAAAAAATAGAAATACATGTTAGGCCTCTAAAAATAACAACTGAATTTTTTTTTAGCTTTAAACATGGAAAACCGAGAGGCATACTTTTTTTTTTTATAAGACACTCTTCTGTTTGTATCGATCAAAAATACAAAGCTTGCTCGTTATTGAAATAGTACGCACTTTGAGATTAAGTTAAATATAAATTCGAAATATAAACATTTTACTATACATTCAAATTTATAAGAAAAAGGCTAAAAAAACAACGCTTTAAAATGTCCTTTTATTTCTTGCTCTCAAAATGTTTCCTATGGAAAAGTGCAACACATTTGGAAGCATTGGAAAATCTACAGCCTCGTCATCAGCAATCGAAAGTTTTAAAGAAATGATGAAAATTGCTAGAATAAATATTTCCGTCGAAGGCGTAATGCGAATACTCTAATGCTGCATCCTCATGAATAAGTGGCTGGCATTAAAGCAAAGAACGAAAGGAAGGAAGGAAGGAAGGTGGAAGTCCGAAAAATAATAAATGTAATTTTTTTAGAAGACGGAAGTGGGAAACGCTTAAATTCAAATTGCATAAGATGACGAAGCGATTTTGAGAAAAGTATTCAAAATTTTAATTTGGATTCGTTTTGGAAAATTTTGAATTCTTTGCGTTAGAAATATGAGAAAGAAGAAAAGAAACGGATTTTTAATCTTCTTCCCAATTTTTTCTCCAAAAAGCAAAATCATGCATTAAAGGAACAAACCGAAGAAAAAGGAAATGTTAGATTACAAAATTAAAATAATATTTCTGAACTTTTATTCTGGAATTAGTTTTGTGTTGAATCTATTTAATTAATAATATTAAAATAATAAAAATACGCCTCTGACTTAGACGAGGCTTAAACATTATTGGCATCTCGTGCAGAAAGACAATCATTCCAATTAAGAGGAGTTTTTAATTTATTTATTAATTTTTTCGAAATTTGTAGGTCTAAAATTTCCATTTACGTATGTAGTCTTGACTTTCGAATATTTGACTTACCGAATGTATGATATCAAAGCGTAGTCAGTGTCTTATTCAGAAATGTGCAGTAAACTTGTATTCATTTATTTACGATTCGTTCATTGGAACATAACCATAACAAAAATCTAGAAGGCTCTCAGCAAACACCATACTGCTGCTGGAATGTTCAACCTTTTGCATCCAATGCAGCTTGAATGTTCCACAAACGACGAAAAAATTCTTATGAAAGTCGACTCTGCGCCCAGAAAAGTGCATGTCGATTCTGCAATGATCAAGGTTTGTTTTCAATAACTCTTTCTAGCTGGTTTCTCAAAATGTTCTGTAACGTTGATATCGAGTTATTGTGGAGTCTCCTGTAGGAACGTGAATTCACTGTCACATTCCGAGAACCATTACCTATCTTTCTTTTATAACCTAATGCTGTTTTCGACAAACTTTGACCCTATAATCTGTATGGATGCAATAGATATTTTGATTCATCTGACCATGTATCACGTTTCTTCAAGGGTTCTATGAAGTTTTTGCTTGGCCTAAAAGAGATCAATAATATTCGAGATCCTACAGTCTGCTTCCATTTTTACTGGGTGTTCTGAATCTGAAAATGCTATTATTTGCTTCGTTGTGACTCTTCGTCTGGTTGTTACGAATCTGGTAAAGCTTCTGGGGCCCGATATTATCACTCAGCGTTATTCGCCTTATGTGCATTTTCAAAATGCACGTTTTCGTGGTTTTTACATCATTTGTTGCACACCCTAACTCCTGGTATACGTAAATAATATGAAAGGGACTATGTATTTCCTTTAGGGAATTGCTTAATCTAGTATCCCTTCGAGGATCTCGTTCGAAGTCACACAAATTATTCCAGTCGTTATTCTATTACGGTTTCATCATACTAACAGAAACCTGCGACTTCATTCTTGTATGTATGAACTTAATTTGCTACCTGATGATCTGAATGAAATACTGTATCTATGTAGGGTGTATGTTTGATGTTAAACGATATGTAAACTATTTCTGTTATATTAACCGAAAGATTTTTAAATACGATAATCAATATGATTGTTTGGCAGTTACTCTTCTTTCATGGTGACTCTGTCGTTAATTAAATATGATTGGATAAAATTTTTATTATTAACCTAAATGTTGGATTAATACATTCGCTATCAGTAATGAAATGTCAAAGTTTTATTGAATTAAGCTGATGCAGAATAAATTAGATTGAACAAAATTTGTCAAAAATAACAACTGAGGCGTAAGTTAATATGAGGTCATCAACGAATTCTGCATTCATCAAATAATCGGAAATCATAAAAGTGCCCAGCTATTTAGGTCTTCATTTTCAAAAGGGTGCTTCGATAGTAGGATTTAATATGAAAAGAGGAATATATCTAATACTCTAATTTATTTTGTAGCATCCATCTGGTAATCATTATTAATGCAGCAAATGCGAAGACAGCAAATAGAATGAATGAAAAGTTTCAGAGTCTGGTTTCAGAGAAAAATTAAAAAAGAGAAAAGCAAAATAGAGGGTGCAAAATTTTTGTCCCCGATTCAGTACTCGTTTTCATCTTTTCTGTCCTTCTCTAGGCAGTTTCTCTTCTATCTTTCATCCTGTATTAGAATGAGCTGACATCGCCGACAGCCTTCCTTGACCTTTAAAGTAACTGAAATGTTATTTTTCTGTTCCGCTATGTTTGCAGAATATGCTTTTGCGTGCCACACAGTTATTAAAGATTTTCCGGCTACCTTTATATTCTACTTTCATGAATATTTTAATCGTTAACCAAGGCTATTCTTACTAATATTTGAAATGAAGTCACGGCTATCATTCCAGAAATATAAATTTTGTATGTCATTTTTTTTCTCATGTTAATTACTGAATGAGTGACCTAAGTGTCATATATGACTTTTTAACTAGTTAGAATGAATAGCGTTGAAATTTATATAATTTACACAAAAGTTAGTGTAGATATATATGAAATAGATTTAAAAAACATTGTTTGCAATAGCAGTAAATGAATTTTTTACGATCTGATTTCCAGCTTAATCACATAAAGAAATTAGCAGGAACCTTAAGGTTCAGTAGTTGCTGATTTTCGATATGCTATTCAGTAAAGATTCAAGTAGTAGGTAGTGGCGAACATAAAATTATGAGTATTATAATTTTTTCTTAATTTACATATATTCTTAACATCACTTAAGACGTTCAATTAAAAACTCGTAGCAAATGGATTATGAATAGAATTGGGGAAGTTAAAAAATGATTTTACAAACTTGCTTGATATATATAATTTTACTGGAGTATTTATAAATCTCAAAACAAAAAAACCTTTTCTCTTGAAGCTTTCGTTTAAGAGAGGAATCTATAAATGAAAATCCTGCCGACAGGAGGTGGATATTTTGATCAGGCAGTAATTTTTGCACTTCATAGTATATATTATCAGTTGATTCGATTCGCTGACCAAAAAAACTAATTTGAATTGATTCGGTCTCCAAACACTTACAGCGTCTCTTGTATACTCACATAATAGAACAACCATTTTTATACTTCTTCATTCTGGAAAGTAGCATTGAAGGGTTTGTTATTGCTATAAAATAGCTAGGAAAGCTAGAAAGACACAATACATAATCAAAATTAACTTCGTCGCTTATTGAGTAGGAAAACCGTGTTATCCTATTTCTCTTCTGGTTTTTGCGTGAATCGGTCCAAAAGTGTCATTTTAAATAGCGGCACAACGGCCATTGGTGATAGTATCGATTCTTACACGAGTGTCACTCGATGTAGAATAACCTTCACCTTATTTTTTCGGTGACCCTATTTTTAATGATTCTTTTGTATTTTTTATCTAATCAATAATTCATGATTCATTAATAAGGGATTATTCAAATGATTAATGCGATTTCAAAATTCTATATTTTTGAAATTACAAACATAAAGTTATTAGTGATGCATGAAAGTGAAATTGTCTCAGTTTTTTTTTTCTCTGTATGTGAGTTTCCCTTCTCAAGCATGCGACCATGCGGATAGTGTCATATTTCAGCTCTTCCAGGGTGACCTAGTGATCGGAAATTTCCCTTTCATTTGGTATTTGATTAGTTAATATACGACTGGTAAATATGGAATTATTCTATTTGAAAATAAATAAATCATTTCGAATAACCTCGAAATATTTAAACTGAAATTATTTTAAAACCGGCGATATCTACTGGATTCGAAACATTTTTGGTCCGAATTATCCTGAAACAACGAAATTTGTTATCTACCCCAACAAAAAATTTAATTAAAAATAGTTATTTATTCTAAAAATTAATGAAAGCTAAAATAGTTAAACACGATTTTAAAAATACTAAATTATAATAATTCTAAAATGTGAAACAAAATGGATTTTAAAATTTCCATGTATGTATTGCATTTTCTAATTTCGGTTATGAAACACATAAAATTAATTTATTTTTTATTGAAAATTTTAAATCAAATATGTTGCAAAGCATGGGTTATTGAACTGTTATTGTTTTATACTTTTCACAATTGAAGCTAAAAATATTTGGAAGGATCTGTTTACGGACAATTAGCACAGTTGTTAAGTTCTTAAGCTCACATTTTGGAAATTATAAATTCATTACTGAGTCAAGTTCTACATGTTATTGCAAATCAAAATTTTTAAAATTGTATAATATGGATTTATCACTAGTCATGTTTAGATAGTTTTAACCATTAATTTGTATATTAAATAATTATTTTTCAATATTAAGCTTGCAGTTGAAGTTTTCTGTTATGTTATTAATTGTATTAATTTACTTGAGCTTATTTTTATTGTACTTTTCATAAAATTTTAATTGCAGTTTAAGATAAATTTTGCATTAAAATTAGGTTAAACCCCTTATCGCATTTTTCAGTTGTTCTCTTTTATTATTTCTTATTCCCGTTGGTTTTGTTCTTCATCTTTGATTGAACCTCGACCGTTTTTTTCTCAACTTAATGTTAAGGAAGCTATAAGCAAAACAAGTAACCATATTCTATTTAGCGCGCCGTTGCCTGGCTGTAAACATTAGCCTTAGTGAGGGAAAATTCGAAGAGAAAATATTTCTATTAAAAAGGATGAATTGAATTTCACCTTCTTTATCAAGGGTTTATAAGAAAGTGAAAAAGTCCGCATAGAATTTAACTTTAAACGTTCCATTAATTCTCTTATCGAAAATAAGTTCATTCCAACTAATTATGATATACGTTAACAAGGAATCGATTTTCAGTTTCTAAATATATTTTTGTAGGGCCTAAATACCAGTAGCCAAGTGCTTGCTGTTCGTATTAATAATAATCTCCTGTTTTAGAATGCTAATAATGAACAGGAAATAGTGCTTTATAGAAATAATACCAGCCAAAATAGATCCAATTAAAAACGACAACAAAGGCCTCTATTAAAGTAATTTTAGTATTTGTGTTAAGAAAGCTTCTGGCTTCTGACATTACGTGACAGCCGTATAGTAGATGTGATTACGACGGCATAGTAAAGTTCAAAAATCGATGTTATCAAACCATTGAAGATATTTTTACCGACAACTTGTACATTCCAAATTCAGAAACATGGATGGCCTTGGATAAATGATATTTATTCAAGGAACATTTGAATAGTTGTAATTTGTTTTATTTTCGGGTTGTTAATCACACAAGAAGTAAAAATAAATTACTTTCCTATAACACTGAATCAATATTTATCATATACTAGAGAGATCCCGTCAAAACTTGACGGTAAACAACCCATCTCCATCTTGTTTTCTTTGTAATGTTGTTTATTATTACCGTCGTTAATTGTTTACGAAATTGTTGTTGATTTGATCTCAATGATAGCAAAGCTGTTGATTGTGACGCCATTGTGGAGAGGATTATTTGGTTTGCCAGCGTAAGCATTTCCAATTGTAAATTAGCGCTAATTTATGATAATGATTAGGAAAACTAAATTTGACAAATCTACAGAATTTTAAGATGTCATTTAAGACCAAAATGAATATTGTAGATGCAGTAGTTTTCATCAACGAACTGTCGAAAGAATCACCCTTGCAACTTAAATATATAGATGATGCTCAGACGACAATAGTCAGGTGACGTTTTAATCCGTCGCAAAATATGGTTAAATGTGCAACAATAATGAAAAATTGTCAGTTTTTATCCTGTTATTACGCGTGCACTTATAGGAATTTTGAATTGTAAATTAGCGCTTATTTATGGTAATAATGGACAGGAAAACTAAATTTGACAAATCTAGAGACCATGACCTTTCATTTAAGACCAAAATGAATTTTACAGATGCAGTAGTTTTCATCAACGAACTGTCTAAATAATCAGCCTTGTAACTTAAATATATAGATTAATCCATCCCTGTAATAAGTGGGTTATCATTTATGTTTAGACACACAACAACATTTCTCATGATTTCATTAATATTTTATAATCATTGTGACGCAGTTCGGCATGCTTCTTAAAATCACGTGTTTTTTCATGTTTTCACATTCGGGTTATTTCTGCTATAAGATCAGTCCTATTGGAAATCGTGAATTACCCAAAGTTTATCAGTATGATTTGCATATGAGCTGTTAACGACACGGAATGTCATCGACATGATTTTCTTGAAGGTGCCCCATCCTGCATAACAGAAAATCTCCATCCGAAACAGTCTTTTATTTCTGGAAAGAGTCTGCTCTAAAGAATTCGATGCTACTCCGTCTTATAATACAATCTTTCCTCTGTACCATGTACGGTCTCCTATTTCTTTAGAAGACATGCAACTCTATACAATATTGTAAGTTGGGTATTTCGCCATTTGCTATGAATGAAACTCTTCAGCTCTTGTTATTTCGTCTATTGTGAATATCAGAAAAGTCGACCTGAAAAGAAATAAAACAAGAATGATTTTACTGCTATGGCGGATAAAAGGAGCCAGTTTCGTCTTGTAAACAGCGAAACATCAGCCATGAATATCGAAAACTAACCTGCATTTTTAAAACAATTTAGAGAAAACTATATAAATATGAAAGCTAAACTGTAAATTTCTAAATAATTAAACTAACGTAAATACAGAATTTAAACGAATAAAATTAAAGAAACGAAAGGTTAAATGGAGGGTGTAGTAATTCTTTTTTTATTCGAGCAAATAGAAATTCTTTAATTTATAAGCATTCCTACGGTAATGTTAAATAAAGAGAGCGTCATTGTTGAACCGTTCTGTGCAAGCGTATATTATTTCTTCATATTCTTTTGTTAAAGCGTTTCTACGTAAATCTACTGTTGAAGAGGGCGATTAGCTACAAGCAATTAGTTTTGACAACAATATAACTAAAGAAATCAGGTGTTGATAATCTTAGCCCTATCAGCAATTTGCTCTAGATAGCAATTAGCTACGGATAACAATAGCTGTGGACGTTACGGGTTGTTAGATATATTACACGCCATATTTTAGCATTGAAACCCCCCACTAGTAGCGTAATGATATCATTAGAACACGTACTACTAAACCAATTTTGAGTATCATTTAATACTCGTTATATTCATTCATGACATGTCGTTACGAGTTTTTTGATATATTACATTAAGGGAGTATCGTAATGATACCATTATAGCAAGTGTTATTGTACCTATTCCGACTATCTCAACTTGAACGTTCTCTGTCCTATTTTTATCGATTCGTGAAAACAGAAGGTTAAAAAGTCAATTCATTTTCAAGTTATGATACTAAATAATAAGTTCATTATTAACAAAGAAATCCCTTTGGTTTTGGCTATCGGCACCAATCTTCTTTCTATAATTGTCTATAATGTGCATCTTGCATGTGCACTATCCTAACAACGTGCACAGCACGCATTTTCCCAGTGCCTGGATGATTCGTCTCTTCCAACAATTCACCACGCCTACTCTCCCCATTGCAACGTTGGAATTGTCTACAGAGGGACGTCTGGACAACCGATCACATAAGCTTTCTACCAAAATGTGCTTAAAAGGGAGGAAAGTATTTTTCTGTAACACAAGTCTAAATTAGCAGCATTGATTTCATGTTTCTCAAACATTTTCTAATTTCAAGCTAGGATTTTCATTATTTACAGTTTAGTTAAAAGATTATAATACCTTGCCTTTACAGTCATTCCCGGATTTCCCTAAACGTTCCTTAGCCTTTAGACGGTTATTGCAACAGTATCTTTGCTTTTTTACGTGGCCTGCGTGCTAAAACGCCAGTCATCTCCTTGTGATAGATGGGGGGATACTTTCAACTCTTAAGCTTAGATTATTAGAAATGTCCATGTTATAGCTGCCGCTACATAAGTTGAACGACAGGATGACGTCGTTTCTAACGCCAGCCAATAGACGTTAACGGGAAGTAAATCGCTTAGCTATTCCATGAAACGTCCGCTTTCGTTTTCGAAACATTGTTTTCGTATTTATATGTAGTTTCTATTTTCGTTTTTTCTTTTAAATAGATAAATGAAATTAATTACTATTACTAAAAAAAATTATTTTTTTTGTCCGCAAAAAGCGCATTGTTGCATGAATTGTTGCATGAAAATGAGTTTCGCGTGGTAAATTTTGAATACCATTGTTGTAGCCTTTGGTTTTACTCATAACAATGCTCATAACCTGCTGATTATTGGCGAAAAAACGAATGATTATGCCTACATAAATATCCAAACGGGATGGCCTATTTACCACTCGTAAATTAATAAATTAAAAACATGACGCAGAATAGTCGACGCGAAGGCAATTTATTTTATATTATGACTTTTAATAGGCTTTCCACGTTTCAACGATATCTCCACCATTACTATAGTAGAACAAGTGCATCATGGGTAAAATCCAGACAAATTTCTCTCTTCAATTTTCCCAACAGTACAGAAACTGGTCCACCTCTGACTGGATAAAGGTTGCCTTCTCCGATGAGTCACGATTTTTGCTCCACAGAAGTGACGGCCGTTGGCGGGTGAGGCGAGAAACCTCCGAGAACAAGCATCCTGCAACCATTGTTGGACGAATCCAGGCTGATTGCGGCAGCGTCATTGTGTGAGGAGTGTTCTCATGGTATTGTCTGGGCCCACAGATACCCGTGGAAGGCCCTCTCAACCGATTCGGTTATTCATCCATAATTGCAGAACAAGTACACCTATACATGGCGACTATCTTCCCAGAGGGGGATGGCACGTTCCAGCAAGAAAATACGTCGTGTCATACGGCTGCAATTGTTTGGAGGTGGTTTGAGGAACACGACCAAAAGTTCCAAGTACTACCCTGCCCCCCCCCCCCTAATTCCCCAGACCTCAGTCCAATCGAGAATCTTTGGGATCACCTCGATCGTCATGTGCGTGCTATGGAACAACCACCGCGTACCCTTCAGCAGGTATCGGATTCTTTACAGTCTGCATGGCAACAGCTACCAGTAGAAACCTACCAGAATCTTATTGACTCACTCCCACGCCGTCTAGCTGCTGTCCGTGCCATTAAAGGCGGTTATTCGGGATATTAGCTGGTGGTCATAGTAATAAGACTCGACTCTGTACATTTAAATGCATTGTACTAGTGCAATTCATTGATGGGAAAATGTTTTGCTTCACAGTTAACAGTATCTGTTAATAAATATTGAAACCTATTCTCCAGTGATGGATTTAGATTTTCTGTAAAGAGTACATCTGTTTATTTAGCTATCTATCTAGAAGCAGGAAAACTGGATGGAAAATTGAATGTAACATTAAAGCGGAAAATCATATTTGGTTTCACTGAACGGTACCTCAAAGAACTTGCGGCTACACGTGCAGCTACGTTTAGATATCGGTATAGCGGTTTCAATACGTCTGTTTCCATCGTAAACAACATTTGTGGAATTATTTAACACTCGTCATGTTTAGCAAATGGATATTCAATATAGGTTCAAAGATCGAAAGACCGCAATGCGCACTAGATATGCGAATAAATGAAGTTTATATCTTGAATTCGATATTGACATTTGCTATATAAAAACCTAAATTGCCATATTTGCCATATTCATTATCTAATAAATGAGAAACTGCCCTATTACAATTATTGTTTCTTTCGTAAGTTGCCTAGTTACTTCCTTCATATTACATACATTTTATATCTTTTTTGTGATTATCATTTGCAATTACAATGGAACGATAACTTAAATCAAAATATTTGAAATTATGAGTGTATCATCTTTATTTACGAGGCGTATTCAGAAAGGAAGTTCTGTTTTATAATAAAAACTAAACTACTACATTGGCGGAAAAAAAAATCCCAATACCACGAAGGACTTGTGTTAGATGAATGAAATTTGGACAGTATATTCAGCTATGGTATTTATTCAGTTGATTCAAGTTTCAAGGTTACAACTTATAGGGGGCGCCACCCTGTACATGCAAATGAGACATTACAATGACAGATATAAAGGGGATCAGACGCGCGTCTGTGTCACTTCAGACATTTGTGGACGTGTGTGATAGAGTACGTAAAACATGCCTCGAAGGTGACTGCGACTTGAATATGGGCAGCTAACCCAATTCGAACGAGGACATGTAGTGGGCCTTCGAGAGGGTGGACTTTCGTTCCGTGCTATTGCAGAACGCATGGGTCGAGACGTTGCCACTGTGTACAACTGTTGGCAGCAATGGTCCAGGGAAGGCAGGATTACCAGGAGACCGGATCTGGACGACCCCCGGCCACTGGAGACAGGGTTGACCGGCGCATCTGTAGGATGGCTGTGGCAAATCGGACAGCATCTGTAGCGGACATTCGGGCTGCTGTGGCACCCAACGTCACTCCACGCACAATTCGGAACCGTCTCCTGGCCAGGAACCTCCACTCCAGGCGCCCTGTGGCATGTTTGCCTCTTACCCCTCAACACCGTGCGGCACGTCTTCAGTGGTGTCAAGCCAGAGCGACTTGGAGGGCAGTATGGAGGTCTGTGGTCTTCACGGATGAAAGTCGTTTCTGTCTGGGTCAGAGTGATGATCGCACAAGGGTCAGGAGGAGGAGTAGGGAAGTCCTGTTACCGAGCTGTATCCGTCGTCGGCATACTGGCCCCACCCCTGGCGTTATGGTATGGGGAGGGATTTCCTACGACAGCAGGACCCCCAGGTGATTATCCCAGTCACCATGACGGCAAATGTTTACATTCGGATGGTTGTTGAACCCATTGTGCTGCCATTCATGGCTGGTATGCCAGGGGGGCTGTTCCAACAGGATAACGCTCAACCTACACTGCCGCTGCAGCCCAACGTGCCCTTCAGGGTGTCCACATCCTACCATGATCAGCACGATCACCAGATCTGTCGCCCATCGAGAACGTCTGGGACATGGTCGGATGCCGTTTCAGGGCTCTTCCACAACCAGCAACAACTGTCGCTGATCTGACCATCCAGGTACAACAGGCATGGAATGCCATTCCACAAAATGACATTCGGCATCTCTACGACCGTATGCATGCACGTGTGCAGGCCTGCATAAACCAGCGCGGCGACTACAGCGGGTACTAAAGTCCGTGCTTTTCACCATGTACAGGGTGGCGCTGGTGGCGCCCCCTATAAGTTGTAACCTTGAAACATGAATCAGTTGAATAAATACCATAGCTGAATATACTGTCCAAATTTCATTCATCTAACACAAGTCCTACGTGATGTTGGGATTTTTTTTCCGCCAGTGTATATATATATATATTTTGAAACTTTTTTCTTTACCAGATTCTATACACCTTCAATTATTTTACAAGTTTCCAAGTTTATTTAAAAACTTGTCATAGCGCTCAATGAGATTCTACATGCTCACTTCATAAAAGTCTGCCGCCGGTGAGGAAAGCCAGGCAATTTTCACTTCATCATCGCTGAAACGCAGGCTGCCGATGAACTCCTTTAGATGCCGGAATAGGTGGTAGTCACTGGACGCGAGGTACAGAATGTAAGGCGTTTGGCCAAGTTGTTCCCAACTAATCAGATCTTTAGGTTGGGAACAACTCGACCACCCGCATAACAGTCCGGACCTCGCGTCCAGTCACTACCACATGTTCCGGTATCGAAAAGAGTCCGTCGGCAGCCTGCATTTCAGCCCCGATGAAGAAGTGAAAACTATGTAGCTTTCCTCACCGGCGGCAGACTTCTATGAAGTGAGCATACAGATGTTCGTTGAACACTATGACAAGTGTTAAGCAAACTTGGGAACAGTGTGGAAAAATAGTTAAAAATATATAGAATCTGGAAAAGAAAAAAATATTAAAAAAATATATAGTAATTTTATTTTTATTACAAAACGGAACTTACTTTCTGAATATGCCTCGAAGATTTTACAGGAATTATTTTTCATGTTAAATTTCCCTGATTATGAAAAGCGTTGTTCACTTTCCTCGAGGTCAAGCCATAAAATTACAATTGATAAAATAAGGCTTCATATGGCGTCAGAACGCATTTCGTCATCTTTCAAAATGCGTTTCGTAATCTCTCTGCTTGTCGAACATTAATTATTTCAACATCAGCCTTTTATAGGCTTTAATATCTTAAAGATGTTAAAAATTTCATTTTACCTGTTTTTTGCTTTGAATCATTTCAAACCACTCGCCCTTTTCGCCATGTTAACCACATATAGCTTTTACATGGAATAACAGCGAAATCGAATATTCGTATTAATTTTGTATGCTTGTATTGGGAATGGGAAACTAGCGTTGGTGGTTTTTGATGTTACGTTACAGCATAAAGTGAACTGGAATGGAGAAATCGAAATCATAACCACCATAATGCAAACAAATATTGATATAAGAGTTGATGCAAACCACGAAAAATGCAAACAATTAAAGCGAACCCTTTCTAGGGAAATAAATAAACAGATTTAGACTTTTTTCCATACGCTTTACGCCTTTTTAAAAATCCTAAATGTTATTAATTTTTAAAATTGCCTTGAAATGCTATTGTGGAAACTTTTATTTGATATAATTTTTTGCCAAAGCAGAGCATTTGAAAAAAAATTTAACAGTGTTCTTTAAAAAGAAATAGAAAAGGGACGGAAAAATTCCGCCACCTGAAGTGTTATTTAATGTCGGAAGGATATTCATAAGCCGACAGTATTATTTTCGTGAAGAAATATGTCGTTTTCAATATGACAAGGTTCTCATTGTAGTTTACTTTTCAATAAGTTGATATAAATTTTACTGTCATTCAAAGAGAGCGACGATATCATGTTAAGAGTAATCTTCAATAACTAAAGTCAGAAAATTAACATTGAGGAATATATTATTAACAATTTATAATCAAAATTTATTAACTCAACAAATTTATAACTTAAATATAAACAAATAGAAAAAAACATATACTTGGTGTTTACTTTGAAATGATCCGCCCAAATATCTACAAATCTATTAAAATTTTCCCATCTGTTAATACAATGCTGTAGGAATGTGAGGATGCACTATCGGATGCTCATGTAAAATTTGACCCTTGACCTCTTTAAGGGGTCAAATCATAACGTAACTTTTTAACCGTGTAAGATACAAAAAAGTGGCAATGGAAAACATTCAGACAAACCACGATTATCCCTAAATCACCATTTTTACATAACTCATTTCTTCATTTCACAAATGTTCAATTTGGTTACAATCTGAATCGATACATAATTGAAATCGTAGCACGTGGTTTTCATACACATAAGTAAATGTTGTTCGAGAAATGTTTGTATATGTGTATTGAATTCGGGTTTTCAATTCATCCAAGTCTGTGGGAGGAGTTTGATATACAGAATCCTTCCCATAACCTTCCCCCAAAAAGAAATCCTTGGAAGTCGAATCTGGTGATCTTGGGAGCCACCGAAAGGACCAAACTGTCCTATCCTATTGGAACCATACTTGTCGAAGTTCAGCCAAAGACAAACTTTCTGCCCAATCACAAACTACATTTTGAATAATAAGATTAGCATATCCTGCACCACAGTCAATGTACTAGTAGCTTCAAAAATTTCCCGGAATCGATATGATGTGAAATTGAGGTAGTATGTATGAGCGAGCGAGGCTTCCCCGCATTGTTTACCATTCGGAGAACACGCTCGAACGTGATTTGACGTGATTTAAACGGAATGCTGTGGTGCACGGGCAGTCTTAACTGGTAGTGTAGAGTAAGCATCGCAATATGTCAGTTATGGAACAACATTCGAATATCAAAGATGACCATCGGAGTGGCCGTCCATCAACTTCAATCAGTCCATCCACAATTAATCTTGTGAGCAACATTTTGCGAGAAGACAGACGCCAAAGTGTAGAGACAAAAGCTGCTGCGATATTCGCACTTCTCACCGTTCCGCAAACTGGCTTCGCAGAGTCTTTCCAAGCATTATATAGATGTTGGCAGAAGTGTGTTACTGCCCAAGGACGGTATTTTGAAGGAAATGTTGTTTAAATATTTGTATTTTTTCTGCGTGCAGAAATAAAAATTAATTCCAGGAACTTTTTGAAGCTACTAGTATACGTGTAAAAAATTGAACCAATTACTGTCAAATAACACATCCTGCACCAGACTTTAGTTGACTATCTGTATTGATGGTTTGTTTCCCAATTAAAGTGTGGATTGGTCAGTGACCAGAAATGCAAATTATTGTTATTTGTAATACTATCTTGAGTGAACGTAGACTCCTCACTCCAGAGAATGCATTCATTAAAATGACTGTTGGCGTCTAGCTTAGCAAGCATAAAGGTAAGAAAATCCATCCTAAATTGTTGGTCCTGCTCTCTTTCGAGTGCATGAACAGGGGTTAGATGATATGGATGATATTTATGTTTGTGAAGCATTTCCAAATACTTCGGCATGTTAACCCACATTCCGAAGACAAATTTCTAATACTTGCATGAGGATTTGCTTCAAAATAGGCGAATTGCCTTCTGGAATGACGTTGATGTACCACTTTGAATCTCTTGAAAATTTGTGATGTGTGATATTGGATTGAGGAAATCTAGTGCAGTATTTGCGTGCAGCAACACGATAAATTTTGTTGCATACACTATAAATTATAATCATTTCCAGCGTTGCTGGATTAATATAGGCAGATACTTTTGACCATTTGTATCCGTCTAATGTGCGCATTACTACATTTGATTACGGATTACTGTTTTATTCGTAGATGTTAATCCACGGAACTGTCTACTTAGGAGAAAGGTGAGGAAAAATCATATGCAGTAGAATGCTTCAATAAACTGTCTAACATATTTAATTCACCTGTTTGCTATTAAATCATGTTCTATGCTGAAAGTTTTACAATAACAACTGAGCTATCAAATACCGAATTACTAGATGTATCGGAATGGAAAGGCTGGATTAGCGGGATTGTACTGTATATAAATTGCACTTTTTCTGAATTCTAAATATAAACTTCATATGCAAATAAAAAATTCCATTTTTCCTCCCATAAATTAGCACGGATGGTATTAAAAGTGAATCCCATATACTTGAATCAATGATTTGTGGATGAGTTATAAGCGCACATGCTTGTCCTGCCGTTGTAATGCAATATGATAGAATTGCTTGATTTTATCCTTTCAAGTCAGCATTTTAATCTCTATCACTATAATAAGAGGGAGGGGTGGAGAGGAAAGTTCTCCTTTTGATGTAGGGGAGGAGCCTTTATGATTGCCAATAATTCTTTGGATGGTCTTTTGTACGCGGCTGCTAACCACACCGATACCGCTGATTTCCTGATGCCACGGTGGTATGACCCAATTTCCTGTTACTTTTGTTGGTACCCAGTGATAAAACACGTTTTGCTTCTGAATGGATCGGGTTGAAGGGGGGGGGGGGGGGGGAGGCCAGGAGCGTAGAGAGCATGGAAGGACAATTTGCAGGCCATCGATTGGCTGGTTCATTTGTCGAGGCGAAAGGCAAAACAAGGCTGACAAACTCTGCGTGCGTGCGACACTCATTATAATTATTGCATGGATCGATGTCACGTGCAAAGCGGATAATTCCTTCTGTCTACTTCCGTTTCTAGTCACTCTGAGTTACTTTTATCTAGATTCACCCCTCTTCTCTTCTTGTCTCTTTCTTTTTTTTAATCATTTCGCATGGGGACGGGAACAAAAAAATGAAATATTCAAATGAGCTGGGCATGATTCACACGTTTGACAGTGAGTGTATGCTAGGTTTGTTTTCCTTGGGTGTTTTTTCAAGAGAATATGTTTTTTCCCTCCTCTTTCATATAAACGGCCCAAGAAAGATGCATGAATGTAAACATTTATTTAAATTCGTAGAGAATAAAATTTATAAAAATACGCTTTATTCATGTGTAAATTTAAACTTACGACATTCCATTGCTGTTAGATTTTTATTGCATTTGACGTTACACAAGTGAAGCACTTTATATATGGTCTTTGCCTTATCTCTCGATAGATGATATTTTAAATAAATGTTTAAATATTGAGACATCTTATTGATTGGTTAGTCAATATTACAAATCTAGTTCCCAAGCCTCACGATATATATTTCTGTCATTTCGAAGAATTTTATGACTGTATTAGTCAATCGAGCAAGTTGAGTATCCGGAAAAATCGATGGACGGGAAAATTTAATTTGTTTTTACTCTGTCTTTGAAGAATTTTCTTCTCGTGTTTTTTATTCCTTGGAAATTAAACAAAATATAAGAATAAGAAAACACGGCATTATTAAGTTTTTTTAATTAAATTTGGTTTAAGCATAGTTCTGAGTTAATCTTTTTCGTTCTTTGAACGCTAATTTTTAAAATTTATGAAAAAATATAAAAGTTTAAAAATATAAGAATTACACTTACTGTAGAATCATCTTAATACTGTAGACTTGATTTACTTTACTGTAACCGAAATTCATGCTGCATAAGATTATTGTAGATTTTGAAGCGTATAGAAGCAATTAATTGAGAAATATTAATTGAGCAGAATTAGGGTGCGCAGGGACCTCTCCAATACACCTCATAAAGACTCAGTTGGATTCATAACTGGGAAGCGGTCTAGCCATTCGCTGAATGCTCCTCAAACTAGTTCTGCACAATTTGGGCTCTTTGGCATGAAATATTATTCTGATGGAAAGCTCCATGCCATGCCATGCAAAGCATCCCACTCCAGTATGGAATCTCTACCAGCCTGCACGGTACCTTGTTAACAACTTCGGTCCATGGCCTCATGGGCTTCGCGCCTTATTCGCTCGATATAACCGAAACCGTGATTCCTCGGATCACACAACCAGTCTCCAGTCTTCGAAAGTCCTTGTAACTCGTTCACGAGCCCAGTTAATGTGCTGTATCCGGTGTTGTTGCTTTAGTAGTGTCGCTCTGGTGGGTCTTGTGGTACCATCCGTAACCCATGGATGTTAAAGCAAGCAGCGCCGAACTGCTGGATATAATAGGTCTAGAAAGGCCTACATTGTATGTGGCTTGTTGTTTAGAATGGATAATTTTAGCCAGATACCGGTGGTTATGGTCAAAGAGCAATCGTGGTTGGCTACTCATTGTGCATGATGGGTACTCTATAAACGGGCCCGTGAATTGCGAAATATTGAATTCCTGAACAGCCTCGGGCATGACCTTTGCGTCCGCATCCACTTTTATGTCACGTTCAAACTCGAATATTCTTGTCGCCTTGCCATCATCTCACCGTCAATGATCCAAATAGATAAAGTCTACATAGCATGACGATAATATACTATCTTGGATTAATCCATGACGTCATTATAGGTGACAACAGTGTTCAATTTGCATGCTCTATTCGCTGACTTTTGGCCTTTGAGTGTATATAATATTTTCTTAAAAATTAATTTACAATACTTACAGTGCCGTAAATGGGGTTACTTTGTACATCCGGGGGTAACTTTGCACAAGAAAACGCAAACATTTGCTCCTCTCAAAGAACTTACTTTGTGTTGAATGACTTCATATTTAACACTTTCATGAAATCTTATTGTAAACGAAAGTAAGATTCAATACAAAATAAGAGCAGCAAATGTTTGCGTTGCCCTTGTGCAAATTAACCTCTCGTATGCAAAGTAACCTCGGTTTACGGTATTTAATTAGTAATTTACATTTGTTTTTTTAATACAAATGCTTATGATCAGGGAAAAAGTCTTAAAAAATCTTGACGAAGGTATGGCCGATTAAAGCAGAAACCAGTTAAAGGGAAATCGCAAATAGAAATAGGATGGTATCTCCAGCGACCAGAAACAGTGTTGGGCTAGACCATGTCAAGTTTTCTATGGGTATAAAGAGCATTCATTGTGGTGTTCGTATATTTCTTCGTAAGTTCCTGGATATCATTTGCCAAGAGATAAAGACAGAAACAATTTTGAAGACTGTGCAAATACTCTAATTAGAAACTTCATCATCTCATTTATTAAGACAGAGCTCCTCTTTGCAGACCAAACAGCCAAGAGCACTGGATTCGCTCGTCTTGTATAGTGGAAACATTGCATAGGTTCGTTGCTCCAAATATCTCTCTTCAACTAATACATTGAATGAAAGTAACTCTAAAAGCTCTACTGGCCCAGAAAGATATGTTAGGAGCATCTTCTATATACAGGATATATCTGAAACCCTGTCACAAACTTTTAGAGGAGATAGTATGGATGATTCTAAGCAAAAAAGTTCCTATGAACATGGGTCGGAATTTGAACGATAACTGAGATATGAAAAGAAATAAAAATGCCGCCACTGAGATCAACTAGTTAATAACTCACTATTTACAACATCTAGGATGATGAAATTCGGAAGAATAATAGGGTACATAAAATTGTGTATGCTGTTAAAATTTGAACGAATTCCAACGAGTAGTTTCCAAGTTACGCAACTCAACATGTGAGTACTAACCACCACGTGTTACTATATTGACTATGTTATCGTTCAAATTCGGACCCTTGTTCACATGAACTGTTTTGCTTAGAATCATCCATACTACCTCTCCTTAAAGTTTGTGACAGGGTTTCAGATACACCCTGTATATTGTACTCTTGAAGTTCAAAATTTTGAATCGGACGTGTCCGATGGATACAGAACTGTTTCTTTTGTTCTAATACGAATGAGATAGGCCTCCGATCTTAACTACTGTTATCTCAGCATAATAGCGCTTCATGCGAGTATTTTATACTGATTTGACTAAATTTCCAAAAGTTGTACTGATGAGTATAAAAAATTCGACTACATCCAATAATATCATTACTGATCAGACAAGCACTGATCAGATTATTTCGTTGCTGAATTGAATGTAGTTCTCCAGGAGGAATGATATGAGCTCCAATATATCTTTGCATTTAAAAATTTTCTTTAGGAGCTCGGAGATGCAATAGCAACCAGAAAGTAATATAAATTGTATTCTTGATTACATATTAAAATGATAATACAGTATTTAAAAAAGAAATGAGGATGCAGGGTTTGCCGAAATATTTACGGAGGAATGCAGCAAGCCAAGAAATCGCATAAAATAAAATTAATTACACTATAATTTAAAAATGACAAGTATCCCAGTTACTGCGAAAATCCAAGTCACATTTACTAAAATTCCGCATAAAAATACTTGAAATTAAAAAATAGAGAATTTCTATTTATCTGTTTGTAAATAATAAAACACCTCTTAGTCTGTTAATATTGAAATTCCTCTAATATTGTTATATTTCTCTTTACTGTTTGTAGTAAAATATTTATCGATTTAACAAGTTATATCCTACAAAGGATAGCAATATTTTAAAGAGCTCGTATAGAATTAATCTATGTAAAATAATGAACTTAATTAGAAAGCACCTTTGACATCTTTTCACTTTTCATCTTTACTATTTCATCCGCTTTAAAAAATGTTTTAAAAGGTTTCAACAAACTTTTAAAAATCTCTACATATCATTTCTGTGCTAATTTCAGCACGAACAAACAACAAACAAACAAACTAGTCTAGACATAATTTTAGTTTGTTCAAAACTTTTTTCGTTTTGCACATAAAGACAAGAAATTGAATAAAAAATAATGGACTTTTTCGATATTGAACTCTCTAAAAGCTTTTAGAACAAATTGGGTTTTTCATATTTAAATTTTGCTGTCTATTCTATGCATGCTTCGTGCTTCCTAAGAAAGGATTTATTTTGCAATATAGGAAAGGACTTTTATTAAAACCAATGCCTCAAATTATTCCACATGATACGGGTGCGTAGGCAAAGGCAAATTTTATATAGAATGGAACGCTGCACAGGATTTATCGATCTAATGCACAGTGCTTGTGCGATCTTTATTTGAAAATACAGAAAACACAAGTAAATGTTTATTGTATCAAGATATCGATTCCAAGAGGAAAAAACTTCTCATAAAATATTGATTGTTTGCCTAGAAAATTGGATGCAAGTTAGAAAATTAGATATTTGAGTCCTCCCTTAACCCCCCTCATTTCCTTATTTTTTGAAAGCAAGTTCTTTCACGAGAAATAAAGTGAATTTACGTGCACAAAGATAAGATGCAAATACTTAAATATTAAATGATAGGTAACGAAAAAATATCTTCGAAATTCAGTTGCAGCTCTATTTTAATTTTGGATTCAGGTCTTCATGAAATTTTACAGAGATTGCCTAATAAACATTTATTTAAGGATCAGGCGCGATACTTTCGCATTTATAAAATAGATAATTATAGTTCTCAAATTTAATCTAATCAATAAATACGAGTATAAACGGGCTTAAGCGTTTACCTAACGTTCCAGAGAGTAAAAAATGGGCCCACGTATTCATTTTTGTTGAAATTCAACTTCTGTTTGAATTTTTAAAACGGTTTCTGATTGGCAGAGAAAAAGCAACAGAGAGTTGTACGTAAACGAAATAAGAAAGTTTCGTAACCGTAGCTTTTCTCATTGTCTCTCCCTATGCCTTATGAATAGGTCGAACTTGATTAAATTTGATGTAATTCGATAAAACGAAAGTTCGTCACTGGAACTCCTCTGAGACCTGAGAGTTTCGACCAGAGTTAAACAAATTACTTCCTTCTAGCCATTTTCGATATCTATACTACTGATTTGTATATGAATTGTGCTGGTATATCCTTCTCGGGCTTGACATCATATAATATGCAAAAGCTTCGCCTGAAAGTACTAAAGTTAGCTTTTCTGTCTAACACCACGCTAATGAAGCCTTAAAACAAGAGCTTTTTATCATTTATCGGTTATACTTATACGAATTTATCATCTAATTATGTATTAATGTTATATTTTATACGCTGTAAACATAAGAAACACTGTATTGAGTGAATTAATAACTGAAAATGCCTATTGTTAATGGGAAAATCGAGAGATTTTATAACACCATAGAGAAAAGGCTCATACGTAACTCTTGAGGCTTTTCCAGTTTCTCTGAAACAACAAATTTGATCTAAATAAATAAACCAACACTTAATCTAATGGAAATCGACCTTAATTTAGTGAATGCTAGGGTTAGGGGATAGATTATCTTTAATTCCACTTCCAGGACTGCAGTTTTTGCGACACTGATGCAGCAACATGGGGACGCGCATTATCATGCAGAATGATGGTGACCTCATCCTTAGCCTTCTGCGGAAGCTTTCGGCCCAGAGCAGCTCGTAGCCGATCAAATGTGGCAGAATTAGCAGCAGCGTTCACCGTTTCTCCTTCGGCCAGAAAATCAGCAAGAAGAACAACCTGGCTATCCCAGAGAACATTAATCATGACCTTTCTTGCGGTAGGTGTTGTCTTTTGGAGAGGGAGACTTGGTGAGTTTCTATATCATACTCTCTCCGTTTTGGGGATATAATGAAACGCCCATTTTTCATCTTCGGTACAATATGCTCAAGGAATGAGTATCCCTCTTTGTGGTACCGAAGCAAATGATGCCATGTAGTTCTCCTTTTTGCTGCCTAGGGACCCATCTTGCTGACACTTTCCGAAACTAAAGGTCTTCGTGGATGATATGATGTGCAGTTCCGCATGAAATGTCCACTTCCAGTGCCACTGCTTGGATCGTTACCTGCCGGTCTCGCTTAATCACTGCATTCACGGCATCAGATTTCCCCAAGTCTCGAAATGAATGTCTCCAGCCTACCCGCCATTTTGGAAAAGCTGCTCTGCATGCAGAATGCGTACATGCCTGCCATCGCCCGGGGTGGTGGAGAATTACATGCTCTTCAAAATGTACATAATGATTTTTGTAAATACCTGACGATTTTGCTGTTAAAAATTTACTCAATTAATTTTTGATTTCCCCTCATAGTTATTAGATTTAGTGCAGTTTTGAAGCATAGTTATAAAGTTTATTTACCTATAATTTAAAGAATACACTGGCTTCTTTATAGAATACGTAGATAAATTTCTCATCGAAAATGGCGGGAAGGAGAAAATATAAGCAGCCCTTGTAATCAATACCTTACGATCAAGGCATCTATCCTATAATAATCCATTTATACTTGCAATTCAAGAAAACTCGTACAATTTGTACTGAACCAGAAAACACAAACATATCTAGTCTTATAAAAGAAAAAGAGAAAACAGATTACCTTATAAGCCGTGGATTTTCGTCACGTGATAGTCTTAATTTAAGATAGTTTGATAAAATTTCAAATATAAGTAAAATATTTTAAAACAGCCTAAAATGACTTTCATTTTGTATATTCATTATTGATTCTACTTGATTATTCATCTTAGAATCTCAGAACTGGGTTTTCATACTTGTAAACTTTTCTTAAATGTTCAATTATTATCATTAATTATTATTATTATTATTATTATTATTATTATTATTATTATTATTATTATTATTATTTAACTTCGTTAGCTTCAGTAGAAATCTATTAGAGATTCTCTGGTTAGTTACCTGAATATTTTAGAATAATACTTTTAAGAACTTGAAATTTATATAAAAGTCTTTTGAAGAATAAGGCTTGAACGGAACAATACGTATCAACTGCAAAAATCAGTTGTAAAGTCCAAACCATCAAATTGCAAATAAAAGAAATAAAAGAAAATGTATGTCCTGCAAAAGTACTCTACATTCCTAGAACGTCTGTGTCGTTTTAATTCTGTAGGGATACCGTCCCTAACCTTTTCCTTGCGAATTTCCATCAAACTCTTTTTTTCTTCATAGTAGAATGGGAATTTTTTTTCTGCGAATTTTTTTTTGTTCTTGTCCTGTTTTTACTGAACTTTTCTTCTTCATAGCACGTTTCAATGACAAGGAGAGCATTGAATTCAAAACGTTCTAGGCGGTGCATGCTGAATCACATGTTTCAAAATGCCACGACAATTCTACTGAAACGACTGAAGGCTTACAAAACAAATAAATAAATAAGGACGAAGAGTTCGATTTTTTTTAATAGAAGAAAAAAAATTATATAGGAGAATGGAAATTTAACCATATGATTTCGCAGCATTCCGTCTTGTATGAATACTATACAAATGATAAAAGAAAGAAACAGAGTTTTTAAAAAATATTAAAACGATAAAAATTGTACGCACATCCATTAAGACGTTTAAAATTTAAATACTTTATTCAGCGTTTGAGTTATTAGCATGTAATAATATGTACAATATATTGAGCAGAAATATTTTATCGTGAGAAAATGATCAAGATGTATAATTTTTTCCTGCACTGTAGCAATATTGATATTTTACAAGTGTTCCAACGATGTTTCTAAGGAATAAGACTAGAGCTTTGTTGGTATCCAACCTGTTCTTCACACAGTCCAAATGAGACAGAGAATAGAGACTTGACTCCATGAAAATATTCAGTACGAAATGTTCATTCGAATATGGAGCCATTAAATCTTTGATAAAATATGGATAAGTTACCAGCGGATGACATCATAAAATTCAGTAGCGGATGACATTTCGCTACTGACATCATAAAATTCTTTATTTTGTGTACCTTTCTTGTTAAAAAAAACCAACAAATTAATCATTATTATTATTGCGAACTTTTTATTTTATACTTATACCGTATTTTATGTAATATTATACTCAGTACAATCTTCTGGTTGAAAATCTGATAGGTTTAAAAATAATGATTAGGGTGAATAGGATTCTGAATTTCGACGGTTTCTCATGGACGTTTAGGGGCAGTGAAATAGATTACGGACCTTAGCTGAGAAGATGGAGAATATTCGTAAGACAATGCTTACGAACATAAACGATGGCATTTCATTTTATGATGCGGCTTGTTCTGCCTATAATCGAATTTACTATTGATCTCGTTTTTTATATCTGCGAATACGGTGATGGCCCTTCCAAAGATAAATTGAATTGACGAGAATTCGATGCAATTTTGCAACCGCTTGAGCTCAATTTTGCAAATACGCAAAAATTAGATAATAGATAGATTGCTGCGATTGCTATTATGACTATGCACAAATTACAAAGTGTGCATAGTCGATATCGAAGTTGTTGGTGATCTTTCGTTGCTTTTCCATGTTTGTGGACATTCCTACATAATCGATACCGGTAAAATTTGTAGTATCTTCCAAATGTTATATCTGTAAGGCCAATGTGTTTGGCTTACGTCTGCATGAATGGCATCTTTATGCCGTCCTTCCCACACAGTCCGTTTCGATCACAACGCATTTTTAACTTTCGTCAGAATCTAGCATAATCGTCAAACCATCCGCATGATAATCCACCTACTCTTGCCTTCCTTCATGTAGGGTGTAAACAGCGGTGCCTTTTACCAACGACCATCGTTCAGACAGACATGCAAATTTAATCGATCTGATGTAATAAGCATAAGGAACATATGGACGGTTTTCGTGGCGATAGGACTATTTGTTGTCAAAGCATAGATAAACACCGTAGTATCTTCAACACATTGTTAAAAGAGGACGACAGGAGTTAAATCGATTTACAACACATTTACGCAGATAAATTTTTGTTTTATTAAGTCAACAACAATTCAGTACAATATTATATTGAAAGTTTATTAAATTTAAAGAAAATTATAAAGTTCAGAATCCTTAATTGTTGTATGATTAATTAAAAGTATTTTATATAGAATGATTTTAAAAAAATTAAAAAGGAATATTCTAATTTATTATTTAATATCGTGCAAATTTATATTAAATTAATTTCTTGTTTTTCATTCAAACTTGTTTTCAGAAGATGCTCTTTATAAACGGAAAACATTAATTTGGTTTCGAGTTAAACAAACTAAGTCAGATATTTACCTTCATAGAAACTTTACGTTTAATGAAAAATAGAGATTGCACTAAGAGAACGAGAATTTAACTCAAACTTCCAGATCAAATGCCAAAAATTTTTTTAATGAAATATTGATCGCGACTGCTGCAAACTTGGTATTTCTTTTATTTATTTCTTTTTTTATTATTCTTTAATACACCGTCAATATATTTTGTAGATCTATTTCTTTATGGGAAAGATTAAATTCTATCTTGGAAACTTTATATGTCATATTGATCGGCAGCGTATAGCGTAGAGAATGGAAAGAAAGCCAAGCTTCTCCTGCTATCTGAATTTTTTCCGTGCCAAATGCCATTTAAGTATATCTGCATTCAAAGGTAGATGGAAGGATAAAATGAATCTTAAAGTCTGTTTAAAAAGGGCTTAAAAGGAGTTGTAGACAGATTGCTATCTCCTAACGTTCGACACCAGCAAATAATGCCGTCGTTGTAAACGAGAAGAAAATAAAATTGACAGTTAGTAAGCAATAAAAGGTATTTTGTTTCTAAATTGAAATTAACGACTATAATTTATATAAAGAGGAATGTCATAAAACTTATTTTTCACGCAAGTATTGATGGGCAATAAAACTCTTTAAACTAAATGTTCTCAAATTAATAAAACGTTGAGAATATGGAGAACGGTAATAATCCCTATCTAAATTCCGTATATTGTGCTTTTAGCTTTAAGCATTTTATTTTTGTCATTTTAATAATAAAAGTCATTTCTGAATTCTTTATTATCTTAACCGTTGATACTTTTTAAAATTACGAAAAAAAAAATCAAATTTTCAGCTGTCTTAAATTGTACGACATCGATTTCAAAAAAGCAAATTTTAGCTAACTTAATTTTTTTTTTAGAAAGCATGGAGTTTAATTCAATTCAAACTTTACTTTGAAAGCTAAGATGTTGTAATATAATATTAGGTAAAGAGAGGAAGTAATTTAATCAGAAGTAAAGAAGAAAAATGTATTAAAAATACTTGATAAGATTTCCTATCTCTTCATAGCATAAAACTCGTTCTCATGATTCTATTATCATCTGTATTTAGTTCCTTATCCATTTTTTTACTTCTATGATATTTAAAGGTAAAGATTTAGAGTTGAATACATTTTTTGATCCTTTAATGCTGAGTCAGTGCAAACTAGCTTAACGGAGTCTTTTTTAATTAAATATAACAAGGAAAATACCAAAATTAACATACAAGGATAACAAAACATTTTCATTTCACTACATAAAAATATAAATTAGAGTATTTAAAATTAACAGAACACCCACAAGAAATCTAAATAGAAAAATCAGCTAAACTGTATTTACAATAAAATTTCAAAATTCTGTAGCCGGCCAGTGGCCGAGAGGGCTATGGCGTAGGCTTTCTAGTTCTCGAGTCCATCTGGTCGTGGGTTCGAATCCCGCCGTGGGTATAGATGTTTGTGTTTGTACCGAGCTGCTTACAGATATAACTTGTGTAAAAGGCGCAAAATGACCTTAGTAGTCGATGCCAAAAATTCTAATAAACCAACCAACCAAATTCTGTGTACACTCACTCACCAAAAGTCATGGCAGACCCCTCCAATCAGGTTCCCCGTCCGTAATGAGACAGATACCGCTGCTTCCGTTCTCGGAATGCAGGTGCACAGGACTCCTTGATATCACAATCATTGTAAGCAAAAGTAGTTGCAGAAACGGCAGCACGGCGAGAGCTATCCGCATTTGAACGGGGAATGATTGTTGGTGCCAGACGGATGGGTGCCTCAATATCAGATGTAACCAACACCCTGCAATTTTCCCACACAACCGTTGTAAGGGTCTCTCGAGAGTATACCAACGAGGGTTTACAACCCATGTCGGACAGCGGCCGGGCCGCCCACGCCTCATTGGATGCCAGAGGTGTCCGCCGCAACTGCTGACCGAAGGGCGACAGCGGGCCAAATCACCATGCGGTACAACCAGGGACCTCCCACAACTGTGTCTGTGACGACAATTCGGCGAACCTTGGCAGCTGCAGGCTTTGGGAGCAGGAGACCACGATGGGTGCCACTCTTGACAGCTGCACATCGTCGGCAACGCCTAGCCTGGGCCAACCAACATCGACATTGGACCGCTGAAGACTGGCGAAGGGTTGCCTGGTCCGACGAATCCATGTCTGGCGTAGGCATGGTCCGACGAGGATCGTGTCCGTGTCCGGCGCAGGCCACACGAATCCATGGGCCCCGCTTGTGAAGTGGTGACCACTCAGGCTCCATACGGGTCTGGGTGTTTTCTCGTGGGGTCCATTGGTGCATTTGACATCCACTCTGCGTGCTACTTCCTATGTCGATCTGCTTGGGAACCATCTGCACCCCTTCATGAACTGTTTTTACCCCGCGGGCGACGGCATGATAATGCGCTTCCACACGCGGCCCTTGTGACACGGCAGTGGCTGGAGGAACATATAATTGATTGATTGATTGATTGTATCCAATACATCCATCCAGGCCCTGTATGGCCAGAGGCCGACGAGTTGGGTCCCTGGATGGACCTGGATTAACGACTGCTGTAAGA